>JABYPW010001982.1:0-12804 GCA_016880775.1 Phymatotrichopsis omnivora | reverse complement strand
AAAAAATAAAAAAAAAAAAAAAAAAAAAAAAAAAAAAAAAAACAGGAATGCTCGCGCTCGATCTCCTAATTAACTAACCTTCCGATACCTGTTACCTTCAAATGGTACTTTAGAGCATACCAATTAAAGCAATTCTATGTTATTACTTCTTTGATAGCATGTGGTGTTGTAGCATAACTTTTGGCGCCAGGGGGTGGATTCATGGAAAAGTGTACGGGTTCGGCTGCAATCTATCGAACGCCTTGCGTACTAACTTCAATGTTCTGTACTATACGTATAACGCTCCAGATTGGCAAGATATAATACACGTAAGTAACGATGAAAAGCAAGCAAATGCAAAATCGATCGTACAAAGGATATCGCAAGACATAAATACAGTGCTCTATGAACGCGTGCAGCGAAGAAAATCACCAATTCAAAAATAAAATAAAATAAAATAAACAAATAAACAAATAAATAATTAAATAAATAATTAAATAAATAATTAAATAAATAAATAAATAAATAAATGAAAAAACAAGAAATTAAAAAATTAAAAAATTACACCAAACGCATCAGAAAGCATAATAGAAACGAATAAAATTATTTGTTTCAATGGAGGACAAAAGACAATCTGTGTAAACAATGCGTAAGCCAAAACGACCACATAAGCAACGCCAAATTGCAACATTTAAGCAAGCATTCAAAAGAAAAATCAAGAGCATAAACTGAAATAAAAGTTATATAAACAGTTTTTAAGAACACAGAAAAAACGAGAAACATGAGAGATGAAAGTGGTTTTTTTTTTTTCTTTTTTTTAGCAACTTTTCCTTCCAAAAGGGTATAATTCCTGCCAAATTGAAAGACAAACAAGAAATTTAGACGAAGAAGAAATGGGTGGAAACAATAAAATAAAAATAAAAATAAAAATACATCAAATTTATGGCCCAGCGATAGGTGCGGCGTCTTTTCCTGATATTCTTTCCCTCGCCTCAACAACACGCTCTTCTAGTTGTGTTGCCTCTTCCAACCTCCCCAGGTTCCGGTACGTTAAGGCCAGATTTTTCATGGAAATCAGGGTATGCGGATGATCGTCGCCCAAAATTCTTTGCCTTGCCTCAACCACACGCTCTCCTAGAATCTCCGCTTCTTTCCATCGGTCCTGTTTCCTGTACGTCGCAGCCAGGGTTGAGACGGAAGCCAAGGTATCTGGGTGCTCGTGGCCCAAAATCCTTTCTCTCGCCTGAAGCACACGCTCTCCGACCTTTTCCGCCTCACCATACCGGCCCTGGCTCCAGTACGTCACTGCCAGATTTGCCCTACAAATCAGGGTATCTGGGTGCTCGTTTCCCAAAATTCTTTCCTTCGCTTCAAGTACACGCTGCTCTATCTTCTCTGCTTCTTCCAGTCGGCCCTGCTTCTTGTATGTCAAAGCCAGGTTTGCGATGGAAACCAAGGTATCCGGATGCTCATTGCCTAAAACTTTTTTCCTCGCCTCGACTACACGCTCTCCTAGCTTCCCGGATTCTTTCCATCGGCCCTGGTTCTTGTAGGTCGAGGCTAATTTTGCCATAGAGTCCAATGTATCCGGATGCTCGTTACCCAAAATCCTTTCCCTCAACCCAACCAACCGCTCTTCTACCTTTTCCCCCTCCTTCCATCGGCCCTGCTTGCAGTATATGACGGCTAGATTTGCCATAGAATTTAGAGTATCTGGGTGCTCGTTACCAAATAACTTTCCACCCGTTTTAACCGCCCGTGCTTGATTCTCCTCCGCCTCTTTCCACCGTCCCATTTCCGAGTATACTAATCCAAAGTTCTTGGACGTATGGAAGACTTTCTCTGAATCGGTTTCGGAATCAATCGAGAAATTTATGGAATGCATACGAGATGCGTCGATGTGCGGTAGCAGTTGTCGGCGAAAGGCGTAATCTTCCAATTTAAAATCCCAGGTGATAGAAAGCGAGAGCAAGAGAATGGCAAACCTTACAAACGATTGCTGTTCCTGCTTCCGAAGTCGATCACGGGCCCACGAATGAACGAGGGGATGAACTGAGTAACCATTCGTCTCTTTCCGGATAAGGGAATACCGAAGAAGTATCCCAACATCATTTCGAAAGCGCAAAGAATCCCAACCCCCGTTGTTATCCTCCCGGAGTATGCTTACTAACCACGCTGAGATCTCCATTGCCGGATATAAGTTGGATGTTTTCGGCAATGAGGCGCTTGCCCGCTGGAATATCTCTTCGGAGATTCCGTCGTGGTGAAGGAACGCGAACAACTTGAGAATATTTGCGGCAATAGGGTTTTCCTCTTCCACTCTTCGGAACGCCACCTCCCAGGTTGCATAAACCGTCCATTTATAATTCCAGGTTTCCGGTGCGGACCTTCGAAGCAGAAGCTCTTTTCGATGTTGTTTGTAGGTATCCAAATACTGGTCGATTTCACACGAATTGGTGATATAGGCTCCAGCTTGAATGATCGCGATGGCTAAGAATCCTAGTTCTTTAACGATTGGTGCTGCCCACTGTAGCGCGGCCCCGTTTGATAGGTTCTTAGAAGCCTTGAGCAATAGAGCAACCGCGTCATCTTTCTCCATCTCCCTAATCTCGTGGTGAGATTCCGGTCCATACTTCCAGCAGTCTGGGTTTCGGCTAGTAATTAGGATACTCCCTCTGTTTCCGGAAGGAATGTATTCCGAGATATCCATCGCAGGATCGTCAGCATTGTCGATAATAAGTAACCACTCTTCCTCGAGATTTGCCAGCCATTGTTTCGCAGCTTTTACGTTTTCCTCAACCTTTGCAATTCGAGCGATATCGCAAAAGCTTTTTTCGGCGGTCTCGCGGCTAGTAGCATCGATCCATAGGATAGCCCAGAAACTGTACTCAAAAATTGCATTAGTAGGCATCCGGCGGTGAACTGAAGAAAAGATATCAACGTTATCAGGTAATGAAACATCTGGGCATAAGACTCACGAGTCTCGGTGGTCTTCAGCAAACTTCACAGCAATCTGAGTTTTTCCTGAGCCACCCATTCCAAATAAAACGAACCCACGCTGTTGACTAGTTCGCGGAGCCGCATCGGAGGATACATGACGTGAGAAATATCGGTGTATCTGATCGAGAATACCGGATCTCCCGGTAAATATCGCGGTTGAATTGTGGGGAACTGTATAATACTTGTTTTTAACCGAAGGAAGGGATCCAGATCCCACCAAACTGGTCACTAGGTTTGGTGGTGGAAGGATGTCGTAGAGGCCGTCGTTGTATTTGATTAATTGTTGAACGAGTTTCTCGGATTTTTCTTTATCAGATATTACCCATCGAAATTCCTTATATGCTAGAAGTATCTTCTGCAACTCTGAGGTAATGTTGGAAAGCCGATTGATGTCGTCCGTAAGGCTTGGGAGTGGGACCTTCATTTCTATCCTGGCGGAGTTTTCGAGATATGCAACAATATCGATGTCAATACTGGGGATACGTCCGAATGATGGAAGGGTAGCGGGAGGGTCTATCATATGGCTTGGGGAACCAGAAGTGGAAGATTTTTGCGGATGAGCGACTGTGCTTTTGCTTTTTCGTATAGTATTAGGCTGTTTTGTTACATTTTTGAGAAAACTTTTGCTCCATCTCAGAAGCCGAAGTTTACGGTTCGTCCTAAATTCTGCCACTCCGGAGTCGCCAGGCCTGCTGTGTTGCTGAACGCCCATGTCCACCTGTACACCATACGTGGAATCGAGGTTGTTTAAATCTGCAAAAAGTGCAGAGATTCTCGCAAGCGTTCCGACGGCATATCGGTATTCCCAGTCCTCCGGGTTCAGTTTCCGATGCAAGCCGCTTACACCGTCCGAAATTTCCCAAGCACTTACCCATCTCACTAGGCGTCCGCGCTCCGTGTCCAGATTCCGAGAGAAGTCATTGTAGTCCGTATCAAAGTTCTGCGCATTGGAGAAGATGTCGTAGCCTTGTACACAAGCTCCAAATAATTGACTGCACAAGCTCACAACTGCAGCACTGGAGTCCATGGTCTATCTTTCGCTCGGGTTTCTGTATAGCTATAGCGTCAAGGGAGTCTATCGGCCGTTGCTAATGGGAACGACAAGCAAAAGATGAAAATGATGACTTTGTATCGAAAAGACCGCAAAAGTATCTTCAAGGCTGCTGTCCTTTGCGAGTCCGAAATACAACTACATGTATGCTCTGGACAAGGCCACGTACGACTCTGCTCTCTAGGCGCGCCATCTGCGGGGTTGAGGCTATGCAGTTTGGGAACTTTTGTGGCGACGTCTCGGCGCATGCGTCGACGGATGATTTTATGATTTACACAACAGTTGGTCATTATTGTCTTGTATCGGGTTCATACTTTGGATGTACTCATCAAGACCCATATAGAGTACGGTAACGAAGAGAGTTTCCTACTGAAAATAATAATAATAATAATAATAATAATAATAATAATAACACTATAGTACTCTGCAACCTAAAGCTCTTTTTTACTGTTTTCGTATTTTAAGAATCGTGGCCGAGCAGCTCAATTTCCTTTGAAGCTAGGTGGTGCTTAGAAAGGCTATTATTAGGGGTATTCAAAGTTAAAATTTTCTCCAGGTTAGGTACCGACGTGCCAAGGTGTCGTAAATCCTTGGCAATTGTGGCGGCACCAATAGGAGTGCTGCGTTTTTTATGAAAATTAACGTAACTCCGACTAAAAAAAAATGGGAGGCCTAAAAAAAAAAAATGGTGGGCCTAAAAAAAAAATTGCAACAACCGGTAACAAAAACAATCACATCCACCCACAGCGTTCCGCCGTGGCCAGGATATATACAGAAACGTCGCTGCTTCCACATCTTCAATTCTAGCTACAGCGAGTTAAATTATCGCCAATTCCAAATGGTATTACTACTTTGATGTAGAAGCACCCTTCCCAAATGAACCAAAACACATAAAGAGCAACCGCGGCCTGTTACCAAACTGGTGCTTGGGGTTGCAGCTTTTATTGTGGGAAATGGCATCCTTCTCGAGCTCCGCGACTAACATTACAAAAGCGTGCCTGCTTTCTAAAGAATGATTTGAATCTATCATCTGGAAGTTCGTTAAGCAGGCGAGAAGTCAAGTCGGAGATGCGTGTAAGGGGTACTCGCTTAGGGCTAAGTACCGAAGGTAATGCTTAATTGCTATATCTCAAACCGTGTCTCGCCAGATTCCAAAATCTTAAAAAAAAAAAAAAAAAAAAACGACCCGAGGGGGCGATTATCTGGTCCAGGAACCCGATGGAATCAATAGATGTTTATTACCAGGAAACCCGAAATTTGGCTTTTTGGTCACAACCGATAGAAACGCGAACTTACACAACTTCAGGTCAAAATCAAATATACCAAACGGTTACACCGAGCGGTTATGTGCTAAAAACGGCGTCGAATTTTTATTGCTTTATAGATAGAGGCAGATGTTCCTTATTGATCCGGATGTTTTTTTTCGCAAGTCGCACAAGCCAAACCCCCATGATAATAGTGTCTTATCACGTGATTTGTATTAATACGTGTGGAATCAAATATCTAGACTTCTCAAAAAAAAAAAAAAAAAAAAAAATCATGATTTAAAGATCAATTCCTATTGCTCTCATGTCACCTCCTGTTGCGTCCGGCCGCATTGCCGGGGTTTCCAACCTCACAAATACGTCGAAAATGATGCACGGAAAATGTGTAGGTATGGAAAGTAGGGATATTAATATCGATGGTAACAAAATTGACTAGGTTCTTCGTATTATAAACTATAGAGAGTTAGAGTCAAATATTCAAACCTAGGACCTTCAGACGCCGGGATGCCGCTCTAAACCGCTCAGCTATTAGTCCTTTACTAGATTCTCTGGGTACGTGTAAGTTGATTACCAAAACTTCGTGATGCATCTCCACCAAATTTGATGATTCCTTTGCCGACGTACGTTTCTTGTGGTTTTTCATATTTAACTCCCATGGTTTTCTCTCTAGCAGCATACGAAGCGTACTGTAAGACTCTGTTCTATGGGGCCTATTACAACCATGACCGTGTATAAGACCTTGGTCTTATTGGAGAATTACTATAGTAAGTCACATCACGATGGAATGCGGACTATATTTCAGCACTCCTATTGTGCAACTCCTTTAAAACGGTTTCTGCAATTGAAGCATCATTTCCGGGTCTCATTTGCATGATTTCCGGCCCTTTTCTCCCCAAGCGTCTGCATTACACTCCCCGTTGACCCATATTTAAGAAATTTATAAAAAGTAGTAGTAATAATAATAATAAAATTATAAAATAAAATAAAATTCCAATAAATGTCCCCGTTCAATCTCCCAATCAACTAACCTTTTCGACACCCGTTATTTCTCTTCCACCCCTAACCCTAACGATCTTCACCTCCAGAGTTTTGCGATGGTTCTTCATCCTAACGTGAAAGCTCAGCTGACCCAAACCCAGAAATACACAACTAAAAATTTTTTTGCAAGGCTGCCTATGAACCACTTATCCATGTTTGAGCCGCCCGCTTTCATCGATTCCATGTAATCCGCTACAAGCAGGTATTCCAATATCGCTTCAACCGCGGATATAGTCCCAGGACTAAAACCAGAGACACGATTTCAACGTCAGAAAAGGCAGTAATCTCAGGTTTCCAGAGGAGGTAAGTTATTTCAATCTTGGGCTTATATACTCTAGAACAAGATCAACTTAAGGCGCTATTGTTTCATGTTTAAATCATCCGAGAGCCTGAGTACTTCTGCCAAGATATCCCGATTGCAAAGCCTTGTAAAGATCCGTTACTCCATTCCAGTAACCTGGAGATAACGCCTCCGAATTGATTCTCCCCGTAATAAATGCAATCGCTTTCAAGCTCTAGAAGATTTCTTTTCTCAAAACAAAGACTCTCCAATAATACATGCTTTATTGGAAAATGGATATCAACTTGATTTTTACAACCTCCCTTGCCGCAACCAGCTTCAACTCCGAACCCAGAACGTGCATGGAATCCTCAATTACCCCCCGGCCAACAACGACGCCCCGGCCAACAACGACCCGAAACCGACGCCCCCAGCCGGTTTCTCCCTTCTACTGGACACATTTCAAGATCGTTGATGTGATTTCCGCCACTCGTAGTGTCGCACCATCTTTTTCCCTTTTTTTTTTCTTTTTTTTTTTTTACAAGCGGTAATTAAGAGGATTTTTATTAACCCGAAATTTCATTCAAAAACTACACCATTTGGGGAAAAAAAAAATGTCACGTTCTCTGCTAGTTGCCCCGCTTTACCGCAAGAGAAACCATGTCTCGTTTTGCTTTGTTGCTGGGAATAAACACACCCAAGACGAAAGCTTATTCGCTTTATCGTTCCACTCTGTGCATGCAAGTACAACAATTCTTTGTTCTCGCGGTAACTTGTGCACTTATTATAATAGGCAAACGCAGCAGAAACATTATTCGTGGGTATCCTAAAACAAAATTACGAGATGGCTCTACTGTAAATCAGTTGATTACTATGATAAAGTTCCGAGTGACAACTGGTGATTCCATGTATTATGCACACATATCGCTAACATGTAGTACAAAATTCCAAAATCAAGAGCTGCGGATGGAGCGTAAAGGAACTGGAGATGTTGCATATTGTGCATCGCCCGCAAAGGGTGCACGTAGAGAGTACGATTCAGAGGAGGGGCTTTGTTCGGTTCTCGTCTAAACTTTCGTGGCTTACACGAACTGGGCACGTGCTCGAACATCCCATCTAGAGTACCACCGAACACAAACGGGGATCTAAAATTATCCGGTGCACAATCTGGCGGTTTGAGGATTAACCAAAGCGATCCGGCGTGTCTGGACATGGTCTGGCAACCCATTGCGACTCCCCGCGCGCTCAAAAGTAGCTCCGTATCGGAAATCGTATACTGTAAAGGGGCTTGTTCGAGCCCAGAGCCATGTTTAATGAAGCGAAGCAACGTTCCCCAGCTCCCTTGGACTTATAACATTGGCCTTGCGGAAAAGATGTTAGAGGAGCTTGTGTATAGGTTTGCGGATATTTGTAGCGCACAAAGGATAGTTATCTAGAGTAGTTCAATCACAATTCATACCACCAGCCCTCGAGCCAGAAAATTTCACGGCCAAAATGAAACCCATTCCGCTGAATACATATACATGCTCTGGAACCCCCTTAGCTACTCAAGCATCCATGTAAACGGATTATCCGCGTCCGAAACATTTCCGAAACCGCAGCATTATCAGACAAGAAACTATCAAGGAGGTCACTTTCACTGCGCTACTATTATCCATTTACCCACTATCAACCTATTCCAGACCAAAGTTTCAACGCTTGCCAGAAAAAAAAAAATTGGCAGTGGTCAAGTTTTAGCGGGGTCCACCGACCGCTTTCCGATTACCGCGAGGAGATGGGCTTTAAAGAATGCTTCGAATTTCGAATTCTTTGTTACCGTCCCTGAAAGTAGCAAAATACCTTTTCTAGCCTCGATAAAAGTAGAGAGGGTATTCTCTACTTTTACCCTGCATAAAGACTCTAACTTTCAATTCGGGCCCTGACTTCCCCCGGTTATCTCTATCAGACCTCCATTACCACTTCCTCCAAGACAACATCCCGACGTACCCTACAAGCCAAAAATCGCAACACCAACAAAATGCCAAAATCCGACGAATTCACCGACGAATTCAAGCCCTTCCACTACTGCCACCACTGCAACACCTGGACGGCGATCGAAACCAGCATCGAACCGGGCGCGTTCGACAGCAGCCGCCACTTCGTATGCAAGGGATGTCAACACCTCGCCTGCCGCTACTGCAACATCGTCCACGTCAAAAAACGGCCATTCAGCGTCGAGGAAGCCCCCCAAATGGAATGGCATCTCCCGGCGGAGCTTGCCGAGTCCTTCATCGCCTGGAGGTGTGCGTACGAGGGTTGCTCACGCAAAAACAACCTCGAGTTGGCTACGCTACCCCAGATCAACAGGATGTGGCTGGGTATGGAACGGCCGCTAGACGACGTGCTGATGCTGAACCTGGCCGCGGTCAAGTGCGAAGCTTGCGGGGAGTATTGCGAGCCGCGGTCGCAAAAAACGTGGATCGTCATTTCTCAGCTGTGGAAAGAACTACCGACTACGGATGGCGGCTGGAAAACGCTTTACGAGGAGTTGTCGTCGTTCGAGCATTTATCGTGGTATGAGGAGTTCGTGCTGGGAGGTGGTGCGCTGCAATGGTCAGCTATCGGTAGTATCAACCGCGGAAATGGACTCGAGTGTAAGCTAGTTTGCCACGTCTGCCAACATTGCACCCCTCTGCTCGACACGACGGAGGATATCGTCAAATTTGAGGAGGAGGACACGGCCGTTGAGCCGTTTCAGTTGAGGTGCGGCAGCAAATGCGGTCACAGTGCTTGCGGGAAATGCGACTTAATCAGAGTAGCGTCTGTTCAGGTTTCAGCCAAGGATAATGAGCAAGAGGAGTTCGAGCTCCCCATGAATTACTACCAGTCGCAAGTTACTTGGTATTGTACCATCTGTCAAGAACGCAACACATTTCCATTCAAGAAATTGCGGATCGTCGAGATAAAGGCCGAGAATGGAGAGCCGCAGAGGTTCTTGAAGTTGAATTTGGCGAACTTACGGTGTGGAATTTGTGCGGTGGGACGGTTCAAGGACCAGTCGATTCTCAAAACTTGGGTCTTGGTCGATGTATCGATGGAGAGCGAACTTAGAATGCTGAGGAAGGAGTTTAAATCGACGTGATTGGTTAGGGATGTGCTTGAGCGAAAATGTCTATGTACGAAGAAAAGCGATAGCAGGTGGTTTCAGAATGCATTAGCGTTATTTAGATTGAATTAATGCAAATATTAAAAATTTCCGCCGGCTTTAATTACGCTAGAACCAATTGTTGAATAAGAAGAGAGTTCTTGTTGGTATCGTACACAGAATACAAACAGACTCGAAGAGTAAAAAGAAGAAAGAAAGAAACACGCCCCACTCCGCCCCCTTATATAGCCAACTTCCGCGTACGCAGATCACCTCCCTCCGCTCCTCCGCTCTTTCCTAACCTATCCACACATTCCTAGTCGCCCGATTCGCTCCCCCTTGTTCATGCGCCGGGACGTCCTTTCCAACACCAATTCTTAATTAGCTATGCATAAGATATCACTCGTCCCTAAGCATTCTTCGCCGAAACCAATATCCCGGTAAAAGCAGATCGCTCCGACTTAGGCTTCATCACCTTCACAATCTATCAATGTATGAAAAAAAAAAACAATGAACTACCGTCAAGTCTCTCAATTATCAGGTTCATCAGGTGTGTGTTCTTGAACTGTCTATCTTGCAGGTAAGTTGGCTACACCTCTGTACACACCGCTTACACATCCATTGCTAGCCGGGAATAAAATTCAGTACCTAGCTTTCCGCAAATATGTGAATACGCCTACCTCCCACTACATTCTCGTCATGATTTTTTTTGTGGTTTTTTGCCCTCTTAGATAACGCAGTGCCGAAATACATCCCTTTTCGCACTGCCACCGTTTCCTACGAAGGACAACGACCCCTTCCATTTCCATTCCAATTTCCAAAATTTCAAACAGCAACACCCCAAGCTTCTCCAACGTACATTTGCATTCCCCAGAGCACGCGTCCACCAAGCCCCTATTTTTTCAACGCCGATGGACTAAAAGCTTCATCCCCTCGTACCCAACATCAACTTGCACTGAATCTCCCATGCGTGAGCAGTCTCCGAGACAGCTTCGACATCGCATACCGGATACCTGGACCACTCGGCAACGATGCATCCGAAAATTCCACTAAGCCACAGTCACAATTCCCACTTCGGCAACGTCCCAAGGACAACAATCAACCGGGCACACAGGGCTTCGAATCCGACTATCTACACGCCCCGAAACGGCTATACTCCGATATGCTAGGGCCTGTTGAGCGTAGCTCCCTTAATTTCAACCGGGACCATGGTATTCGAGGGCCCGAGTTGTGTATCCATGCAGTCGACATTCTGCGAGTAAAGTCGAAGTAACCGACTCTGTGTTGTCAGTGTAACGAGAAGATTATGGAAAGCTGTCAGCGAGGCTTACGCTGTCATCGAATGTAGATTGCGGACTATGTCGTAGAAGGATGAGGTAAGCTTCTTGTCTATGTGCATAGAAAAACCGAAAAGCTCCTTCGACTATTTTGAAAAGTAAGGTAGGTAAAAAAAAAAATAGTGTTAAAAAGCAAAAATGTAGCAATGTTTCCTTGGAAAAAACTAGAGACGAATTGAAGAGAGAGAGAGAGAGAAAAAAAAAAAAAAAAAAAAGTCAAAAGGGGTGGGAACGTACTGTCAGCACCGACTGAGATCCCGGCTCCAGCGAAGCTTCATGCAGAATACTGAAATAGGTCTAAAGAAAGTTGGAA
The DNA here is from genome assembly GCA_016880775.1 of Phymatotrichopsis omnivora. Taxonomy (NCBI): domain Eukaryota; kingdom Fungi; phylum Ascomycota; class Pezizomycetes; order Pezizales; family Rhizinaceae; genus Phymatotrichopsis; species Phymatotrichopsis omnivora. Next base: position 1,417 of record JABYPW010001982.1, on the reverse strand, counting down.
ATTTATATACGCTTGAATGTAAACCACTCAAAAGGAAGTCATCGTCATCATCATCATGAAGATCATCCCGGTGCCCCGAACGAGTGACAACCCGTGATGTATTGCAGTGGATATGGTAGGATGGCTATGTGATGTTTATGTCATAACTTTTGTTCAATGTTTTTAGTAAGTATTTCTTGGAAACTTTAAGTAATACGACTAGAAAGAAAGTAAAAAAACCCCGCACAAACATGAGCACTTAAACATATCAATATATAAGTACAAATTCCCGTGAATACTCTCAGTCTCACATGTTAAAACCCCTCCCTAACCCTTTCCGTCCACATGCGCCGAGTAAATTGTGCTCGGCCCACAAGTAAAATATTTATTCATGCAATTCCAAAAATTTCAAAAATATGCACCCGGCAATTTTTCCGACAAAGATATATCATATATACTCCCAACCCTTTCTGAGCCTTGCTCATTCACCTCCTTCCCCCTTCCTTCTCTCCATTCAAAACACACCAAAAAAAAATCCATACACAACATTGCTCTCTTACCTTTTCGTCTCATTCCTCGACAACCACCTCAAAACTCCTGAAACCGCCCTAGCAGCCTCAACTCGTTGCCCAGGTATCAATAAACTCCAGTACTTCGACTTGCGGACCTTAAGCTTATCCCATCCGCCCTGTTTAACGAACTGATGATTAGGGTCCGGCAGCTTTCCCGTCTCCAGGAAGCGCAGGTATGGTTGAGAAATGCGAATATGCGAGATGGAGATGTGGTGGTGAAGGGAGGTTATAAGGTATATCTGCCCATTCATTAGTTTCCCGGGATCATCTGAAAAATGAACGGGGGAACACACATCGTCATAGTATTGATCGGATTTCCCCACAGCCTTAAATCGAACCTTCCTCTCCATCTTCGGTTCGACCTTCCCCTCGGCACCCCATTTCGGTCCTTTTCTCCGATCTTGGGCAAGTGAAACCGCACAGGCGACTTCCCGGATTACTCCAACGACATCTTGGACATCACCTTCGTGTTCTTCTTCTTCCTCGAGAATCAGTTCCTCGGCGTTGTCGACTTCCATTTTGTCCGGTTTGTCCTGGGATTTTTTTTCCGGCTTGCCGCATCCGGCGCCGGCGCTCGGTCTCCGTTTTTTCTTTTTCGGGGCGACTGGAAGAAGTGCAGCCGGAGAGCCGGGCGGTGGGGATGGTCGGAAGGAGTGTTCGTGGCGGACTTGCAGGGCGAGGACGGGGCCTTCAACGATGCCGGCGCGGGCATCGGTGGGAAGAGTGGGAGTTAGGTAGACGTAATTTGTTAGGTGGATGGAGAAGCGGGATGTTTGGAGAGAAAGCTTGGGGGGTACACGTGGGGGGCTGAAGGGGCGGCAACACTATATTAGCTTGTTCGCATGAGCGGGGGGGGGGGGGGGGGG
>JABYPW010001981.1:0-12813 GCA_016880775.1 Phymatotrichopsis omnivora | reverse complement strand
AGGGTGTGCGTGTAGAACTGGAGGTCTTTGTATCTGATGTACAGGTCACCCGTGAGCGGGGCAGTGTGCATCGAGACTACATCTCCCATTCCAGGTTCATCTCGTATCGCTGGGGAAATGCCAGATGTCTCAAAGGAAGCGAGCATCGTTTTCATTGCGGCGGCCTCGTCCTTTGCTGCTTGTGGGGTGGTAGAGGGGAGGGGGGGGGGTTGTTGAGACTGTGAACGCCGCGGGGGCATTTTTGCGACGTTTTGACGATGCGATATAGATACTAATAGCTGAGAACTAAAATGTAGGGGGTAGTTTGAAGGTGCGAAGAAGCCTGATATAGAAGCAACCCACAACCCATCCTTATATACCCTTCTATCCAAAGAAATGAGTCATCAATGATATAAGAGATTATATAAGAAATAGAACCTGAAAGAGAACCTTAGAACCTCCATGACTCATTATATTATTATCAGACCCAATCGTAAAATTCCTAGGAGTCATAATGGAAATGATCAGCATCTTGGTTAGAGCTCGGATTGCTGATCTTCATGTTGATCATCATCGCACGATCCTGGCTTGATCAGCTTGAGTCATACCAACTGCAAGTGACTAGTTCATAGGAGTTACTCAAGTTGGTCCAATCATGTGAGGTACACTTATCAGTGGATGATGGATTAGTTAGATCCTGACTCATCATGATAGAGGTGCGACATTCATTAGCCATTAGGGTAGAGCCCATTCATGCATAGTCCTGATATGCAGAGGAACAGGATATACTCACTAATCGGTGCTCATATAACATAACCTATTATCATATGTGGGCCTTGGTACCATGGCTATATCACCTATACAGCTATCCAGGAGTCCCATAAGGGACATTTGACCAAGCAGACCTCTGGCCAGTTTGCTCCTTCCAAGCCCAAAAAGACCTAGAACAAGCATCCCTCAGGGTCTACTTTCTGGGACAAAGGGAAGCTTCCTCAGCTCACTGATGAAGAAAAGTAGTGGGCCAAAAAGAACAGAGCCTATCTTCACTACTTGTCCAAGCACCATAGTGTAAAGGACTATTACTCAATGAGGAAGTTCACTATTTCCATGGTTAAGATATCTTCCTCTTCCAAGAGGGAAGTGGAGGAAGATGGAAACTCCTCCTTGTTAAAGCAGTAAAAGACATCTGCATTCTCCTAAGTAGTTGATCTCCTAGATGACTGGAAGGATAGGGATGATATCCCCATAGTGTAAGTTGCCCTCCCCTTTCTAAGTGGCATCCTACACCACCTCTTTGTTTTGTTACCTTTGTTTCCTTTAAGACCTAGTTAGTTTGAAGCATTAGTTTTGTTGCACTGAAATTTCCTTAAAGTCCTTTGATTAAAGTTTCCTTGTGCTTTTCTTACTAAGGAGCTGGTGTTTGGAACTATTATTCTATTCTCGGTAGGTAGGCCTGCCAGCATTGAGGCTAATATAATTTCATAATACTTATGAGTGATGAGTTGTGACCTGATGTCCCTTACAACTATTATGATTCCCTCATGTATTATTTTCCTTCTTTTATAGAGGCATTGATTAGAGGTTATATTTCTTGTCTTTTTTGTAAAGTTCTGCCTAAGGAGGACCTATTCTAGGTTGAAATGTGCTGGCTGTATAGCAGACTACCACTCATTACTGTTATTTGTACCCTTGTTTGTTCTTTCACTACCACTTTTCCAACTACTGCCTTTTCAAAAAAAAAAACATCTTACGGACTTGTCATATAGCAAGCTCTAGCCACAAGCTTCCCAGGAGAGATCAGGGAACGTATTCACTGCTGCCACCATGTTAACCATTGTTTCCTCCAAAGAAGGCCCTGCCCAAGGTAGGTGTATCATGGTTCCAGTGACTCTTCGCTGGAAAACACTCGATCAATGGCCCCCAGGTACACATAATCACAGCTATAGCCAAGCTAGACAATGGAGCCACTGGTGCTTACATCTCAGATCAGCTCCCTGTCCCTAAGAAGAAATAGTCCTACGTGGTCAATGTCTTTACCTATAATGGTTCCTGTAGATAGGAGTAGTACTACACTCCTAAGTTGCAAATGCAGGTCCTCAACTATCATGAATGTATTGACTTTGACATTGGCCCTATGCCTCCAAATGTCGACATATAACTTCCTGTCAAGTGGTTCTAAGACTATGAACCATAGGTCAATTATGACTGGGCTATTCTCATGGGGTTTCCCTCCTCCAAATGCAAGAACCATCTTGTGATGCCATCAGTCCAGATGGCCTCAGCATTTGAATTGTTTAAGGATGATAACTTCTATGCTAATACTGAGGGTATCGGTAGTGGGCTAATTAGGTGGGTGGACACCCTAGCTAATGAAGTAATTATCTATCGATGGTGTGCCACTATGACTAGAGTTTCAGTTAGTGAATTTGATGAGCTCTTCATACAGTCTTCTATCTTCTTGACCTCTGAATATGACAAGTGGGAACAAATCTATCCTGCTATCTTCTCTGAATGTTTAGCCTCTTCACTCCTACCCCATTAGGAATGGGATTGCAAAATTGATTTGAAAGATAGGATGACTCCTCCCTAGGGTCTGCTTTACTGTCACTTGGAGATGGAGCTCTAGGCCCTATGTGACTACCTTGATTACATAATCAAGAAGGGAAAGATAAGACCCTCCAAGTCTCCTGCAGGAACCATCCTGTTTGTGAAGAAGGCTGATAGTTCCCTTCACCTTTGTGTCAACTAACTGGGTTTGAACAAAATTGTTGTTCAGAACCACTATCCTCTGCCCCTTATAGGTGAACTATGAGACTGGATCGGCAATTCAAAATGGTTCACCAAGCTTGATCTTAAGAATGGCTACAACCTCATCTACATTACTAAGGGTGATGAGTGGAAAACATCTTTTCGCACTCACTATAGTCAGTATGAATACTTGGTGATGCTATTTAGTCTCTGCAATGCCCCTGCAGTCTTCCAGGAAATAATGAACACCATTTTTCATGACCTCCTCAATCTGGGTGTCCTCATCTATTAGGATGACATCCTGATCTATGCCGCGACTAAGTAAGAACATGACCAACTCATCTATAAAGTCCTCAAATGCTTGGATTGTGATAAACTGGCCCTCAAGCCTACTAAGTGTGTGTGGGTGGTCTATGAGGTCGAATTCCTTAGGTTCATCATCTCTGACAAGGGTATTAGCATTTCTGAGGATAGGATTCAAGCTGTCCAAGATTGGCTGACTCCCACTACAGTTCACAACATCCATTCCTTTTTTGGCCTGGCAAACTTTTATCAAGTCTTCATCAAAGGATTTTCAAAGATTGCTATACCCCTGACAAACCTCACCAAGCAAGACCAGCCCTGGACCTGGGGGTCTCAGTAGCAGTCTACCTTCAACACCCTTAAGGCCCTCTTCACCTCTACTCCTATTATTGTCTACCACGATTCTCAAGTACCCCTTCAAGCTGAAACTGATGCTAGTGACTTTACCCTTAGAGGTGTGCTATTGTACCAGTTTCCTGATGGCTCAGTTCACCCTTTGGCCTTCTACTTTCACAAGCTAGAACCAGTAGAGTAGAATTATGAGATCTATAACAAGGAGATAATAGCAGTATTCCACTGCCTTTACATACAATAGCGATATTGGTGTGAGGGAATGGCTCATCCAGTACTGGTGGTGATGGACCATAAGAACTTGGAGTACTTTGTAACCACCCGGCTCCTTTCTAGGAGACAGGCCCAGTGGATGGAGAAGTTGGGCACCATTGATTTCCAGATAGTGTATCAGCCAGGTAAGTCTAATGACATAGCTGATGCTTTGAGCAGATATGGGGACCACATCCCTACGGAGGGGGCACCTGAGCTTGGTCTTCTTTTTCTCAAGAAAGGATACTATATTGCTGCAATTGAGAAGTCATATACCTTGCTCAATCCTTCCTTTCACCAAGCCTTGAGAGAAGCCATTGCTACTGACCCTAAATGCCAACATATTCTTAGCTCACTATAGGAACCCTACTTAGTTTATGATGGCCTTCCAATATGGAATGGTTTGTGGTATATCCCCCCTTCTCTCTGTACTGAGGTCCTCAGGTCCAGGCATGATCACCCCATAGCAGGCTACTTAGGCCAAGATAAGACATTCAATCTTATCACCAGAGACTTCTAGTAGCCCCATTACAAGCAGGATATAGCTGAGTATATCTCTGCACATGACTAGTGCTAACAGAATAAGGCTCACTGACACAAGGCCTATGGGGAATTGCTTCTGTTAGAAATACACTACAGGCTATGGGAATTGATCTCCATAGACTTTGTGATAGACCTCCCTCCTTCTAATCGCTTCACCCAGGTTTAGGTGATAGTTGATTGTTTTACCAAGATGCCTCATTTCATCCCTCTCAGCCCTTATGTCAACTCCAGGCACCTAGGCAACATCTTTGTTCATGAGATTTCGAAACATCACACTCTGCCAGCCAATATTGTCTTCAACCATGACCCTAAGTTTGAAGCCTTTTGGGGTCATGTGATGGATAATCTCAGGGTTGATTTGTCAAAGAGTACTGCTGCTCACCCCCAGATAGATAGATAAACTGAATAGCTTAACCAGGTCCTGGAAGCTTATCTATATGCCTATGTCAACTTTGAGTAATCGGATTGGGTTTTCTTTCTCACCCTAGTAGAGTTCATGTACAACAATGCCAAATCCTCCTCCACTGGGGTGTCCCCTTTTTTTCACCACTACAGATATCATCCTTTGCTTGACATAGTCCAGACAGTCACTGCCTATCAGGGAAGTGAGGCCCTAACTCAAGAATAGACCACCATACGGCAATGTCTTTTTACAGCCCAGCAAAAGATAGTTGCATAGTACGATAAGTCTCACTAGCCCTTCCCAGCACTCAAGCCCAGTGACTGCATCCTCCTGAAGTGTGATGATATAACCCTGTCCTGACCTTCCTACAAGTTAGATGCTAAGTTTATAGGCCCCTTCGAGATAATCAAACCCAAAGGATCTCAGACCTACAAGCTCAAACTTCCCTTCTCCTAGAAGATCCACCCTATCTTCCATATCTCGAAACTTGAACTATACTTTATCTCTAGCTGTTTCCCTATACACCCTGCTCCTACTCTGAGATAGAGGAAGGTAAGAAGTACTTCTTTGTCTTAGAAATTGCCAAGGTTCGAAATAATCAGAAGACCAAGAGGGTGGAATATTTGGTGTTGTAGGAAGGATACTCATAGGATGAGGGAAGCTAGGAACCCTTAGAGTCGCTGCTGGTAAACAGCAAACCTATTGATGCTCTTTTGACCTTTCAATAGGCCCATCTAGAGGCAGAGCTAAAAGCCACTGAGTCACAGGAGGCTCCAACACATAAGCAGAGATGGAGGAATTGAGGTATGTATAGTTGCTCTTTCCTCCACTGTTTGGTTTCCCTTTAATCCTGTGGGGTGTCACCACTATAACCATTGCATGATCCTAAGTCCCCTTTAAGCTCCATCGAGTTGGGATGATCTTCCCCTACAGGCTGGAGGAAACTATTCACCAGTTATAGTTACTCTCAGGAATGGTTAAAAATGGGCATAAAGCTAACTCCTTTGCATATGGGGACTATGCACCTTTTAAGGGGTGTAGTGTTATGAATACTAGTAGTGGTTACATCATTAGTACCTAGGACAATATGCTATGATGGAGGTTACACTTAGATTGTCAATGTATGAGTATGACATCTCTATTCCTTCACCCATAGTATTAAGCACTCTGGAGATGATCCTCTATCACATAACCTTATGGCATGGCATAGCATAGTGTAGCTTTGCCATTAGCCCTAACTAGGGGTAGAAAGTCAGCCCCACAGTTACCATGTGATTAGCTGTTAGCACGATGCAACATTGGCCTACTCAGCCATTAGGTCATGATCACATGATCGGACTCATATTATGAGAGACTATTATGAATTAGGAGTGAGGCCTGAGAGGGTAATGGGCGATTATAGTTAAATCAAGTACTAATTGTGTCCTGTCCTTTCTAGACTCTTCTACAGGTCTCAGTGATTAGGAATCAAAGGATAGTCTAGAATGTGAAAGGGTTCTCTATATTTCTATTTCATTTGTCATCTCTTTGTCATCTCAGGTGAAGGAAGTTGTATTTAAGCATATGTATTTTGGAGTCTTGGTCTTTCTCTTCCTTCCTTCTTTAGCAAAAAAGATACCTTGTCTTCTTTGTAATCACCATCATGAAAGCCTTTGTTATCTTTAAGCCTTAAAGAATATATTTATCTTCTCTCTCTTCTACTTGAAGTCTGCCCTGTACTTGTAGGAAAGATATCCTTTCAGTTAAGCTTTCATTTAGCTGAGATATCTAAGTTTACTCAGTAATGTTTGTGAAGCATGCCTGAGGTATCTTTACTGAGTCTTTACATGCCATATAGGGTGATCTGTCATAGCTAGTCTACATATTCATTTCCAGATATACCTTCATATACTGGTGACCATTCAATTGTTAGGTGCACTCCTTGTACCTTGAGTTCCTCTCATGCAATGTCCTATGTTAGAGCCAGGTACAGGCTACTTACAGCTATTATCACTGCTTAGCTATCTGAAAAGATCATAGTGGTTAAAATTTGTAGGTTCCTTTTTATAAATGCTAGGATTTCTAATAACCCTTGTTTTATTCCTTTGATTTTACCATTGAAAACTTTGACCATTATTCCTAGTCCTTTGCTAATAGTCCTTACTTCTTGATTCTTGTAGTACATTACTACTATATAAATGACTTGGCTCTTATCATTTACTTTTGATGTATTATAGTAGAGTATGACTGCTATTTAAGGAAAAATTTCTAGGGAAGGTTTTGAGTACTTCAGTTTTATCAAGGAAGGGTTTTGTTTCTAGTCTTTTATCTAAGGATATTGGCTATAGTCTGGACAGTAGAGGGAGCTAAAACTTTCCTAGTATTATTCTACCTATATCATTTCAGATTATCTAAATCATGGCATCTATTTAGAGCATTCTTGTCATAGACTATGGGATAGAGAAGGTTTCACACTTCTAGTTTGGCATTCTTGGGGGGGTTATCTGGGGTCTTTCTTTTTCCCCAATGGTAGGAGATGGTTAAAGTTTGGGTAGGTGTTATTAATTATAAGTATTTGTACTGTGCAATTGCACTGGTACCTTTTGATCTGGAGGTTTACTAGTATGAGCTATGCTTTGATTAAGGCTTTTTAGTTGTTAGTGGACCTGAAAATCCTACATATCTACTTTGCACTTGCTGTAAGAGTGCTGTTAAGGTCTCTTTTAGCTTTTAGTGAGATGAGATTAGGGTGTAATGTGTTGGCTCCATAGAAGAGGGATATGATGATAACTGCTTTTACTAATTTTGGTGCTATAGCTAGTACTAGCCCTCTGGCTCCTATAGATAGTCTTTATATTCTATTGAGGGCACCCTAGGGGAACCCTATTTGATATTGGTAGTACTGTGTAATACCTTCATTTTGGGATAGGATTATCCTAAGGTAGATATCTGACTATGTCTTTATACTGTATCTCATTTTTATCTATTCTGATAGGGGGGTTAGGGGCTCCTAAGGGTCAGACATATTGCAGCTCTATCTTCCCTTCTAATAGCAATAGACCTTTTATGTCTTCCTTCATGAACTTTTGTAAATCTCTTATGTTCTCCTCAAAACTGTAGCCAGTGCATGATATCATCTACATATATGAAAACTTTTATCCCCCTACTATCTCTAGTCAGTTCTACTACATAAATATTGAAAAGGAGGGGGGAGATTTGTGATCCCTGTAGGTCTCCTGGTTGAATTTAAAGAAGTTAGAAGGTGTTCTTTTGTCTGTGAAGGCTAGCTATCTGTTGCTTAAGAAGGATTCTATCCACATATAAATATATATTACAATATTATTTCTTTCAAGGATTTCAATCAAATTTCACTTTCTAAACCTGTTGAAGCCTTTTCTGATGTCCATGAATAGTAGTATGAACTTTTTTTCCCTGGTTCTAGGCATACCTCATGTTATGTTTTAATGTGTTCACTATGTCCATTACTGATCATCCTAGCAGTGATCTGTACTAGTTTTTGGTGACCATGTTATCTATCATGTATACTAAGATCACCTTATCTTGAATATTTTTTCCAGTAAATTCCCTAGGGTGTCAATGAGAAATAGGCACCTATATGTATTTGGGCTAATGTAATCTTCTTTTTTGGTTTCAGGATGGCTATCCCTAGTGTCCTTTTGAAGGAGGTAGGGTGTACTATATGTTACAGAAGGGGGGTAAGCAGATGTACAACTACATGTAGGGAGGTTTTAGTGATTTGTTTCTAGAGGGTATATTGTATCTCATCTGGGCCTAGGGCTATTTGTTTTGAAGTGCCCCTAAGGGCATAGACCTGTTCCTTTGATATCTCACTTCCCTCTAGTTGCTGTAGTAGTATGTTATTGGGTTTATTGTTTAGGTCACTTGGGAAGTAGTGTTTAGTGAGTGCTCTAGCTCTACCATTTAGGTTGTCTATGTTGTTTATTAGGGGGAGGGGGTAGTCTCTTGCTAGGTAGGTATATTTAAGGGCTTTCTATAGGTCTTCTCAGTTTATTTCAGGACACTCTTCTATACCTACCTACCCCATACATTTCTACAAGCAGAAACTATCATCAGTCCCGTCCTCGGCTAGATGAGAAGACTGCAACCCAATGCCAACTATGTGCACCGCCGATCGCACAACAACCCGCAAGCAACTGGACAGCGCGACAAGGTGTCCTGTAGGCATGAACAGTAGTCGCCAGCTGGTGCAACTCACCCTATTCGCGACCATGCCCTGTACCATGTAGGCGGTTATCTCGCGATACCTCCCACACCCCCCACAGACGATCTCCGATTGTGCAATATGTTCAACTGCGACGTTCTCAGAGCTCCTAGGAGGGGTGCCCAGGCCCCCTAGAGTGATCGCACAAACCTCTAAGTGACCTTCACGGTCACATCCAACACCCCCTCATTGCCCCTCCATGGCGACAATACAAAACCAACAAGCGAAGTCGGGAACGCCAAAACAAACCTACCTAAACCTCGTGACCATATGTACCCCCTCCTGCAGGACGTCCACCCATGAACAACACAACACTTACTGATTGCTACATCGCCGGCTTGCTTAGCTTATGTGACCGCGGCTGCCGGTGCCAACACAACACCTGTAAGTCACCTTATCGCCCAGAGCTAGTGGAGGAAGTTTTCGAGGTAGAGGAGATGGACAATACTTTCTTTTATCATGTAACTAGTCATTCGCTATGTGCAGGTATTTGGTGGAGGGTAAGGAGAGGTGGGAAGGATTGAGCTCGTGGTTTCTTATTTCCTTTGTTTTATTTCAGGTGACACACCATAGTCTTGGGCTACATGCGGACTGCCCTATACTTAGGTTAGTGAAGAGCTAGTCTTGTAAGCTACAAAACGAAATGAAACATCATCATCATCATCATCTCAGTTTATTTCTAAGCCTCTCAAGATATTGTTTCTACCCCCCACATTCCTTTGAGCAGAAACTATCTCTAGTCCTGGCCTTGGCTGGCTGAGAAGACTGCAACTCATATATGACAATGATCGCAACCAACACATACCATATATATGAGACAGCCCAGTGTCCTGTAGGTCCATACGAATGGTCTACTTGACAGGTTGAGAGTCCCCTTGTTGTGCCCACCACGCTTGCGATCGTACTGAGTATTCGCTTAGGCAAAGTCTCATGATACCTCCCACACTCCCTACTGCAATGCTCTTAGAGCTCCTAGGAGGGTTGCCTAGGCCCCCTAGAGTGATCGCACAAACCTCTAAGTGATATTCGTAGTCGCAACCAATGCCCCTCATCGCCCCTCTATGGTGACAATAGGAGTCCCGATCAATGAAGCCAGGAATACCAAAACAAATCTACTCAAACCTCGTGACCATACGTACCCCCCTCTGCAGGACATCCAACCACAAAAAACACAAAACCCACTAATTGCAACATCACTGGCTTACTTAGCCTATGCGACCATGCCTGCTGGTACCAATACAACACCTACAAGTACCCTTATCACCTGGAACTAGTGGAGGAAGTTTCTCAAGGTGGAGGAGATGGAACATACTTTCTTTTATCATGTATCTAAATCATTCACTGTGAGCAGGTATTTTGAGCAGGATAAGTAGGGGTGGGGAGGATTTGAGCATGTGTTTTCCTTTTATTTTCTTTTCCTTTATTTTATTTCAGGGTGACACGCCATAGTCATGGACTGCATGTGGATGGCCCTGTAGTTAGATTAGTGAAGAGCTAGTTGTAAAAACTACAAAATGAAATGAGACATCATCATCATCATCTTAGTTTATTTCTTGCAGGAAGTTGTTCTATTAGTTTTTCTTAGTTTTATATACTATTTTCCTAAAGGTTTTCTTAGCCTTTATATATTCTTATTTGGTTTTGTCTATCTGGTTTTTCTTGACTTCATATCTCTTTTTGGTCATTTCTTTGTGTAAGCTTGACAATTCTTTTGTCCAACACACTTTTACCCTGCCTTTTATCATTTTCTTTGGTAGGGCTTTGTTTTTGGTGATTTAGTTGAGGAGATTATTTTTGTTCAGGTTGAGCTATTCATTGGGTTTACTAGGGTCGAAGGTTGTCAGTTGCTATTCTTTAAGGATTTCTTTTACTTTCTCCTAGTCTACTTTTGTGAACTCAAATGTCATTTTAGTGTTATTTTGTTCTCCAGCTCTAGGCAGGTTTATTACTATGACTTCTTAGTCACTAGAGGTTTGTATTACATCTAGGGCTATCTACTAGTCTACATTCTATTGGGTTGCTACTGGAGATAGGAAAGTGAGGTCCATTATTGTGTTGTACTAGTTATTATGTCCTATTCTTGTTAGAGTATCTAGTTTGTTCAGAAGGTAATAACCTTATTTACATAGGGTTTCAACAACTCATTCTACTCTTATTATTTCTCTTTTATTCATTGCTCCCTACCATAGGTGGTGGATGTTGAAATCTCCTAGAATTAGGTTTCTATTTGTAGGGAGGGTACTTAGGAGAACAAGATAAGACACATTTTGTATTTTCCTATATCACTAAGTATTACATCCTCGAGAGAACAAGACAAGATATAGGGTAGGGTAATTTATTTTTATTTTTATAGCCCTAAAGGGGTTATCTAAAGAATATCCTCTTATAGCTAGTCAAAGCTATAGAGTACAAAGAATACATCTCCTCTGAAACAAATAGAAAAGTAGCATAATGGAAAGCTAACATAAATGAAAATGAGTTCATAAAGTCATCCAAATCAGTAAAAAGCAGGACAACCTCCTCCTCAAGAAAATTAGAATAATTAGAAAGATACAACAAGGGAGTTAGGAAAGTAGATAGAGGTATAACTGATCTATCACCTAGAGCTAAATCTGTAAGAGGCTTCCAATCTTAAAAGAACTTGAATGGCCTATATAATGAGCACATGCTAGGCAGGTGTAGGGAGAGGGTATATGATAGGTATCTATTTGGTATAGAGTAAACTGGTATAGCCACTCAATACTTGTACAGGTAGGATCAGGTCAGTAATCCAGTCCTGGTTTTATAATGTAGTTGGTAATACACCTTGTATATCTTTTTCTCATCAGGACATTTTCTCCAGTTCCTGTAGTCTTGGCATATATTTTTCCCTTCATTTTTTGCCAGGCACTCTAGGATTACATACTAGATAGTCTCATAATACTAGTGACAGTGGGTACACAGGTAGTCATTTTATCCCTCTATAGTGTACTTGTTGAGAGGTGTAATTTTCGGGATTGCATTTGAAATATTTAGCTAGATATTTCCATCCTTAGTTGGAACACTCTAATTTCCTAGAGTGATAATTCTTCTAGGTTACATGACTTTTCAGTTATGATCTGTTTCTAATATTTGATCATACAGTTATTGATTTGCTCTATGATTTCTTCAGCTACATATATGGAAGGTCCTACATCTCCTTTGAACACTATTCCATTGCTAGTTTATAGACATAGTATAATATGATACATAGCCTTATCAAGGTACAGTGGTAGGAAGCTTCTACCTCTATTAATGTTTTCTGTATTCTTATACTATATGTAGAGGCTAGTTAGTTTATTGCCTTCAGAGGCTTCTTCAGACCTTCAAACTACCCCCTACATTATTAGTTCTAAGCTATTAGTATATAAATGCATCGACAAACATCATGATAATGTCATGACATTTACAGTCATCACAGCCCCCCCAATCCTATTCCACCAGGAGCAAGGAACAAAGCTGCCTGACTCTGAAACATCCTGAGTTTATTTGGGACTTCCCCCCTTTTCAAAGCAATAGACAGAGATACTAAGCTAATCAAACTTGCAAATGCCCCTGCCAAAGGTCAGGTCTAGGCTGCATACCTTAAGGCTAAGGAGTTTGAGTTCTACACTGCTTGCGCTATAGTCTTTGACTGTATGCAGATTCTTTTGTAAACTGCGAAGAGTAGTTTAGTAAAATGAAGAATGAATAATCATTCTACACTGCTTGTTAATGGTGCATATCTCGTGAGGTAGAAATGCTCAGTAAAACACAAGTAGGCACGAAGCTATAAGTATTACTGAGTGAACTCAGATATCTCAACTTATTCTTCTCAACTAAATAAGTGTTTTCCTACATCTACTAGAGATGGAATGTGGAGAAATAAAAGGCGCAAAGATAAGGCGAAATATATTCTTAAGACTTGAAGCTAGTCTCGAAGCTAAAGAAGAAAGGAAGGAAAGACAAAGGAGCGTCTAGGGGGGGGGGGGGAAATTCATTTTTATTTTATATT
>JABYPW010001980.1:0-12820 GCA_016880775.1 Phymatotrichopsis omnivora | reverse complement strand
GTCTCACACTTTTGCAACTTTTTTTTTCGGTCTTTGGCCTCTCTTTCTTCTCGCAACCCAATTAGGTCCTCAACGGTAATAACCCATGCTTTGAGAGTACACATTTATCCTTTTTGCTAACCTTGACTTCTTGGTACTTTGCCTCAATCTGGTGAATCAGAAATAAAATACCCTCAATCCAAATCGGTCGGGCCATATCCCGTCCAGCCCTCAAACTCCCACGCAAACTTCGCCGCAGCCTTGAGATAAAACTCCCCTTCCTCCACCCACAGCCCCGCCGATTGCTTGAATGTTCTCACCGCTACTGCTTATTAGCCTCATCACGACCAAGATCACAACATAGCACTCACCCTTAACACAATGCGCATCCCACTCCTCTGCCTTCTTCCCAAGTATCTTCTTCACCACATCCTCCCACCCCCTTCCCTTCAAGTCAACACACTCAATAAGTTCCTCCCTTATCTCCGGCCGTAGCTGGATCGTATACACCACGAGAATAATTAACCAATGACTCTTTAGCAGGGATTTGACATAATTCCCCGGAAACAGTGGAAGGAGGACTCGGACAGCGTAGGAATAAGTGAGAAGGTGGACTATGAAGAAGTCATATTCCGGTTTTCCGGGGGTATGGGTGGTGCATACGAGGAGTGTCGCAAGACGGTTTAATAGACGGTGCATAGCCACTGGGTCTAAGACATTATCAGAAATGTTCTTTGCCGTCAGGAAGGGGGATGCTGTACCTTCGATCGAGAGCTGGTGGTAATATTCTACTATTACATCTTCCCGCTCTGCAAATAATTTTCCTATATTAGCAGCACCGCGAGTTTTAAAAAATCCGTCAAATCTTGGATCTTTGCGGAGCTGAGAGAGAATTTCGAAAGGAGAAGTGCTGGCTTTTTCCGAGAAGTATTTTTGGACACCAGACGGTCGGGGAGAGGCTTCCGTAGTGGGGAAGTCTTGGTCGATGTATTTATGCAAGAAGTTTCGGTTTGTTGTAAACATTGCGAGTGCTATCGGGGGCCAGTTAAGCTTCGGTCAATTACTGGTGAGGGAAATTATAACGTACCTTCCATGCCGATTTCTCGACTGTCGAGTTCAAAAGCGTACTATATTTCCAATCATCATATAAGTTCAACCATTGCCCCGGGGAATGGAATTAACAAAAACACACCGCCAAATGGATCAACGGATGTCCCACTACCTATACGTTAGCCTCAAAACCTTATAACCCGAATAACCCGAATAAACTCACATCCGCACATTCCCGCATGAATTAACGGTTCAGGTCCCTGGAGCATGTATTCCAGAACAACCTTCTTCCAATCGTAATTCATCCTCACCAACTCATCCTCAAAGAAATCCAAATATGCTCGCTGATACCTGCCACTGCATAAGCTTCTGATTCTCCTTCAGGCATATGTAGCCTACTTTCGATCGCCCAGAAAATCCCTCCAGTCATGCCGTGCAACTTCGCTGGGCGAATCTTCCCACACCTCCAGGATCTTGATTTCCTTGTCATATATAGCATGGAGCTGTTCTGTAGATGCTCCCAGAAGATATGCTGACGCTATGCTCTACAACAAATATTCCGTCAGAAACGTGGTTCCAAACCCAGCTTAATAGTTTGGGAATAATGGAGGGGGAAACCTGAAGTAGCGTACATGTGACAAATGGTTATGGCGAATTCGTCTGTGGTATAAAATGGAATAGTTATGATGGTTCGCCTTCAACAAATGCTTCAACGCTCGATCCCTCTTCTCCGCCGAGGTTTCGAAACTGGGAACTTCAACTGGTGGTATTTCCTTGGACAACACCCCAGACTCCGCCGTGCCCGACAAAGTATTCCCCATATTTTCGTTCCCTTCTTGGCAAAATAAGGCTATATTTTAGGACTCAATGTTGTCTCCGAAATTGTGGGAATTGTTTCCAAGCACGATGATCTCCCTGCATTAGCGAAGCGAACTACCATATAGCAACAACTAGGTATTACCCGGCCCAAAGATGTGGGACGGATTAGCAATAAATCCGGAAAAGCACTAAATAGAGATTACGACTTTGAGCAATTCTGTGAGGCTTTTCGCCATAAGCATCACCACTTTCGTCCCTCACCGCACACGCTCGATAAGTCACAACTGCTACGGTCGCTGCGGAAATTGCAGATTTCAAGATGTTGAACGTTCCTGCAGTCGCGAGCAATGGTGAGCATCCTCTAAATGACGTAAGGGAATAAGGTTCTAACTGCGAATGTTTCAACAGCTCAAAATTCTTCCGCGCCAGGTACCGGTTGCTGTACTATGTTTTTTTTTTTTTTTTTTTTTTTTTTTTGCTCATAAACCTAATTAAACTCTAAATTATATAGAGAACGTTGTCTTGAAGCCCATCAACAACGGCCCCAAGGTACGAAAGCTCCAAGCTCCGAATCATCGCGGATTAGAGCTAACATTTTCGCGTGATTCTTAAAGCCTTGCTGTACGTTTACTTTACCTTTTAAGGTTCCATAGAAACGGCCCGTGAAACTGATACTAAGTTTCCCGCGATCTTTAGGCGTCTGTAAAGACGAGAAAGCAGCCCGTGATGAATGCATGCTCTTCAGCGACAATGGTGAAGAACAATGCAAGGACCGGATAGCAGCCTACAAATCTTGCATGGCCGGCTTCGGCTTCAAGATCTAAGCCATTCTCCCGGGCACTATCGGAATGAAATGGGGTGAATGTTCGGCAAAAGCTGGATGGGGAAAACCGGTACATCTACATTAATAGCGTCATACGAGGTGATTTTGCAAGTCCCCCCCCCAAGAGCGATAAAGGGGGGGGAGGGGGAAAAAAAATACATAAATCGGGGTGGTTGGGATTTGTACATTAGATTACTTTTCCTTAGACTGCATTATTAGGTATATTATATAAAACAGACGCCTCTCCCAACTCAGCGTAACAACTAAAGCGAGGAGATTTTTATGTAGTATACAAAGACATACGTTGTGTGTTCATGAGCAAACTCGCTACTCTCTCTTCGGTTTGCCTCTGCGACTTTCCCTCCATAATCTTAACAGGATCCATAGCCAAGAAATCATAAAGCTGCCAAAGCTAACTCCCACGTTCGCAACAACCCATAGATCCGGCCATCGATTTACTTTTCCAACCACCACTTCAGCGGTGTGGATTGCCACGATCGCAACATACGATCCGACGTGCACCAGTTTTCCAAACCAGTGCTTAGGTAAATGTTTGCAAGTGCCCATGAGCCAAGCATAGAAAAGCGTCATTACGGCATACTGTAAAACTAGCCCATCCCGATTGAGCAAGGGCCACATGCTATAGATTATCAGCACTATTCTAATGAAAATTTCCAAACAATGCCCATTGGGATATTTAACCAACCTGAACATGGCAATGTTATTCATCCATGTAACCCACGAGACAACATTTTTGTCCAGGCTTCCGCCTAGAAGAAAGGTAGCAGGCATTAGAGGTAGTAGAACGCTTTTCTCATGTACTTGAAACGAGAATAGGAAAAATCCCCATGCGCATGCTGAGAGCCCCAGCGGGAGAAGACGTTTCTGGGGGTTGAAAAGGAGAATTGTGCACGCTGGCAGAATGGACAGTAGTGTACCAACGAGGCTGTAATTTTGCATAAAGTTTCAGCCCCGGCCTTCATGCATAAAATAAAAAAAATAAAAAAAAGCCCAGAAGTTAAATATTATACCTCGCTCGTTGCAACGTGACTATACTGAATCTCTCCCTGAATTTCACCACCACATTCGCCGCGCACCAGAAATTGGCAACCTTGTCTTCCCATAGTCCCCTAGAGAATGGAAATACTCTGAATAAACACTGCCCAATTTGTCCGAGTCCTCCACTTAGGTACAGGGGTGCAAAAATAATTGCGAAACTGGCAATCACAGTCATACCCAGACAGAGTAATCTGAGTATGTTTATTCTCGGAAAAACGCAAAGACCTAGAAGGTAAGCGAATATTGCAGGAGCATAGTAAAGTCCCATTTGCTTGAATGACAAGGCAAGGACAAAAAATAGAGAACCCCAGTAAATGTGGTCTGTCATGAAAAGATCCACGGCTAGGAGCGTCAGCCCAAGCATAACTGAATTATACCTACGCGTTCTTTAGTTATTTGTAATATCAACACATGAAGCGAAGCAGGCAAAGGTAACTGACTGGAAATGGCCATGGTCAATGAGCATAAGCGCAGGCTGCATCAAAATTGCTCCCAAAGCTACTGCCTAAAATCCAATTACATAAGCTTCGATCATACTCTATCCATCACTAAAATGTCTCTATACTTTATCGTATTTGCTCATGTCAGAAATTCCTCCGTAAACTCGGACGAATATTGCTGCCGCTGGTATGTATGTCAGGTATTCCGAGATAATGACAGTAGCTCTCATGTAGGTCTTCAATGCATCATCGTCAAGTCCTCGAGATTCATATAGCTTGAACCAAGCCGGGTTTATTTTGTTTCCTCTACAAGTAAGTTCAAGGTAATTAGCCTGAGGTTAAGGCTAGAAGATATAATTCAAAGGGTTGGTTCTGGGGAAGCCAAACATTATTCCCAGAAGCCAACTGTGATATGCTGTCAATGGTGGGTAGTCTAGCCCCCACCACTCCAGATCATGCCAATACCATTCTTTTATTGGAAGATGGGTTGTAATTTCCATCCAGTGTCTCTGGGCTTCAAAATCCCCGTGCATTGGGGGCGCCGCTCTTCCTAGAGTCGAGAGCACATGGTCAACATCAATTCAGATTTGTACCACGGCTAAGAGCAGAATGGTGCGACGAAATCCACAGACTCCTTCCACGCCGACATACCCGAGTAAGGTCCCAATCCCACCGCCCACCTAAATAAAAACGCCCCCATCAGAAGTACTGGAAGCACCAACCATTGTGACGATGCCGAACGAAGCGGATGTAGGAACGATGCCAGAGGGAAGGGCAATGCCGGGAGCGAAAACGAAACAGACCGCGTGACTTTTTTCTTTCTGATGTTAGATGGCGACATGGTTATCACTCATGCACAGCGTTGAAGAGCTGTTCATACGATATCCTCTCGTGAGTGCGATCTGTGCTTTGCTGGGATATGGAATGTAGAGAATTGCGGCTCTGGCGAGTCGATATGCTAGTGTATGTATGTAAATCTTTACTAAGCTGCTGAGCAGGCAGAACGCTCTTAGATGTCAGAGCCGCTTGTCACTATGAACTCTCAGCGGCTTCATTACCTCCACACCTCTGCTGTCTCCCGCCTCTTTCTACAATAATTCACCGCATTAAACCTTCCTCTCACCCTTGACACTTCGCAGTCCACGCTCGTCCTGGGGTGCCTAAACAATGGTTCAAAGTCCAGAAACGACTTATTTCGGCCCTGGTATCACGACAAACCCACGGAAACGTCGTCGAGATGATATCTACACCGAAGCCACCTCACCTATGCTCCACGACCTGATGTCTTGGGATCCTCAAACTGGATCTAAAGGCTACTTCGTTTCTGAAACTCACCACCAGCCCAATATTCGCCCCCTTCACCTCCTCTCCTCAAAATTCACAACTCCATCTCAAAAACTTAAGCAAACTTCGCCTCCACGCTCGCTTCACCACTCTCGTCCGAGCGTCTCCCGAGCTTCCCCAAAGTTAAAACGTGTTCGGGCATCCTCCATCCCTAACACCAGTCCGGCTGAAGACAATGGCTCCCAAATGCATATTTCACCGGCCTTAAGCAATGCCACACTGCCACCGAAATCTTCTGGGGAGACATCCCAATATCGTCAGCCACCGCAAAGGTGCCATGTGTGTTCCAGAACCCAGAGCATAATGTTGCCGTCCTTTGGAACGATCACCAAATGTCATCTTTGCTCGGAGGCAACATGTTATGTTTGCACGAGAAGCTGTGATTCATGCGATGAAACTGTTTGCTCGAAATGTTCGGAAGAGAAGGGGGTGCATACATTCTGCACCTCTTGTGTGAAGGCCTGGGAATATTCCAGCTAATGGGGTGTCAGTTGTGAATTTTACCAAAGTGGTGGTAATATCGACTGCAAATTTTTTTTTTTTTTTTTTTTTTTTACCCCTTCCTAGCTGAAGCGGCATGAATGAAGGACCTCTAGAAAAATTCGAGAGGCAGAGGATTACCGTTAACTATCGTCAACGGCCGCGCTATCGTCTTAGTATAGCCTCCTTCTTCCCTGGAGCGTAATCGCAGCAAATGACAGGCCGATCGCCACTCGCGGATGGTAGAATTAAAAAAAAACTTACTGGAGGGCTTGCATTTCTGCTCCTCAGCCATTTCATTTTTTTTCACTCATTTTTGTTTCGAAACATGCCTGTAATCGGTATATACACGCTTGCGATTCCTGCGACGGGGACTGGCGAACAAAACTGGCGAGCCTATTTTCCCATTCCCGTTTCCGTGGTATCACCACCACCGCCACCGCCTCGGGAAGACGGATTTCCCCCCACCCAAACAACCTTCCCCTGAGGATGCAATTACAATCGTCAAATTAGAATTCATTTTGGATAATGTCCAATCGTAAATAAAACTCTCCTTTTTTCCACCCATTCATTCATTTGTTTACACGAGCTTATTCGGGACCCGCATTCACAAGCTACCGGTATGTTATCCAACGACGATCTCGTAATCACGTGCATCGGCCGTCGCCACGGCAACCGCTTCACCAAGGAGCCAGTAAAATGAGAGTCAGCCAGCGATGGAAGGCTGAAGCTTGGGGTCGCGAGAGTAGGTAGGCGCTGTGCTCGATTCAACACGGCGAGACCTCCGTCCGCTTTGCTGGGATTGGGAAGGGTCAACGTCTGTGCGTGGTGCATTGCATATGTAGTCATGGGAGAAAAGAGAAAGGAAAAAAAAAAAAAAAAAAATCGCCTGCAGAATTTTTTTTTGGACTCCCTCTTGATGGTTGGCGGGTTTTAACGGTCGGTTTTGTTGGTTGGTTTGGGTGGAGTGGGGTTCTGGTATTTTTTTGTTTACATACTCCATTTTATTTTTTTTTATTTGCATCTAATGTACTAAGTACGGGGGGGTGGGGAGGTTGGGTGCAAAGGACCCAGGGTGGGGTGGTGACAGTACATACATGGTGCGGATCCGACGTTTTTTTTTTTTTTTTTTTTTTATCACGTTTTCTGTACCATCGACGCGCGTAGGAACGAAACAAGACAAGAGTCGAAGGGCGATGCGCCCAATCGCGCGGGTGGGAAAAAAAAAAAAAACATAAAAAATCACAACGTGGTGAATTCACAGCTTGTGCTTTCGTCGGGCATCGGCATCTCTTCGCCGGGCCCATCTCTTTTCGTCTGGCAATGGGGAAATGCTCAGGAAGGCGAAGACGATGGGTAAAATATAAATAAAATGGAGGCGAAGGGGAAAGTATTGTATGGAATGAGCCGAGCGCATCTGAAAAAAGGCGCCGAATGAAGCATTGCTTTTATTGTGCCTCGTCCTTTTTTTTTTTCGCATCGTCGGAGTTCTGTTGGAAAATGTTATGTTTTACTCTATTTATTGTACCCGTGCGGGGCGGCAAGGCATATGGCATGACGAGACAAAGCGGGGAACATGAACGGGGGAACATGAACAGGGAACGGTAGTTGCTGTGAATGGGATGGGATGGGGATTGGAGGAAGGGTGCGTATGATTTGAATGGACATCCTCTGGTCGTGAACACGATCCACTGGCGAGAGGGAAATTCGAGCCGCCGAGGCAGAAAGGAAAAGCAGAAAAAGAGAGAACGCTGCCACCACCCGCTTTTTATTTAATTTTTTTTTCTTTTTTATCCCCCTTCTTCTTAACTCGGGATTTTATTGTTCGTTTTATTTTTTTTTTGAGCCCGACTTTTTTTGCACTGGGGGAGGCAACGTAGTGCAAAAAAGGGCAAGGCGAAAAAACACAAACACAAGACTTGGAAAGACCCCAACTAGACTACGATTTCAGTGAGTGTGCGTGCGTGAAGAAAAGCGCCGGCAAGAGAGAAAGAGAGAGAGCATCAGTGATGCAGCTGCTCGTGTGGAGCTTCCGGAACGACGGGCTTTTCATCTGCACGCCTCTGGATATCCTCGCCGGACTTCGATCTCACCTTCTGCTCGGGTGTCGTTTAGAGTTACATTAGGGTTCCACCACGTTTTTTTCCCTCGGGGAGCGAAGGAGGGTTGGATTCGGGCTCTCGGGGCAGGCACAGAGCTCCCCTGAGCGCGAGGCCTGCATTGCTGGACGGGAAGGAGAAGGGGAAGAAGCTTCTTTGACTACGCCTTGAAGTGGTAGCTCCGTAGTTTTAGGGGTTACGATTTTGAGGAAGGGAGTGGGGGAAGTGCAGCAACAGCGCAGCGCAAAGCGCGAAGCGTTGTCTTTGATAACGTCTTTTTTTTTTTTTTTTTTTTTTTTTGCTTGGGGTGGAGTTTTGGGGAGGTTTATCCGGTGTACACGACAACCACAGCGACCAGGCGAGTCGTGTCGAGCGAACGAACGAATGAACGGAGAGGAAGCGTCCAACATCACCCTCACGATAACTTGCACCAGATTCGAACGAGTAACGAGTCGCAAACGAAGCTACATATCAGGGGCTTACGGTTGTTTGTAATTTTTTTTTTTTCTTACAGATCGTCCGCAATTGCTCATTCGGCCGTGCACTCAAAGCCACTTTTGCGCAGAACTTGGATCCCTCTGATCTAGCAACGTCATCTCGATACATACTCCAGATCCTTTTTTTTCCTTTTTTTTTTTTTTTCCCCGTTTCTTTTGCGCTGTACCGGACTAGGTGATTACTGCAATTTGGTTATCCTCTTCACCGCTTGTCGGCTACAGTTTTTCTGGTTACCCAACAAGCTTACCTTATCCTTTATTACCTCTAAACCCGCTACTAGACTATGTCCGGCGGCGGACCAAATCCACCACCTCCACCACCACACGGTTCCAATCCGAAGGATACTCCGCCGCCGCCACCTCCTCACAGTGCAAATCCAAAAGATAAGCCACCGAAACCGCCCCCTCACAGATCGTCATCGACTTCGTCCTCATCATCCTCACGTCACAACAACGACAACGAAAATTTCAGCAACGATAAAAGGAAGACTAATAACGAAAACGCTTCCTCGTCGGAGTCAAAAACTTCTTTGGCGCCTCCGGCGTTCGACGTATTTGTCATCCCCCAAGACTCGGGCGCAGGAGTTATATATCTCCCCAGCCTAAGTCTAAACCTCAGCACCCAAAGGAACAGCTTCCTCGCAGGAGTTGCATCGACACTTGTTAGCCTTCTCGTACTCAAGCTCCTCAAACCCGTGCTCCGGTATTGGCTGCAAAGCTTCCTGGGCACGGGAATAGCCATGGTGTTGGTCGGCACCAGCGGCTGGGTCTTGAAAGGCCAATACGACAAAAGATATTCCTCCGGTGCCAGCCACGCATCTACAGGAGGACGTAGTGGCGGTAGTGGAGCGAGTGGAGCTCGTACTGGAGGCGGCCACAACAAGACGGCGGACCATGAGAATGATGAGAAGAGCAGGAGACCAGGGGGTGAAGGTGCGTCTTCTTCGGGTTCGTCAAAGAGTTCTCATCATCGTTCTGCGCATCATCACCATCATCAGCAGGAAGGACATCGTCGTTCAGAGTCTGCTGCCAGTTCGACAGGGAAAAGCGATAAGGCAAGAGAACGCGATTGGGAATCTGCTTTTGCTCCCGCTCCTCCTGTCGCTCCGCTTCCTGCTTCTAGAAAGGAAAGTACTAAAGAAGAGCTATTCTCCTTCAAGGATCAGACCACCCCCATCGTCCCCGTCGCCATGGAAATCCCGATACATAATCAACCTCCTCCGCCGTACGCTGCGGAGGATGAGTTGCGAGCGAAAGAGAGAGCGAAACGAGAAGCGAAGGCAAAGCGGGAGAAGGAAAGAAGAGATAGGGAGGAACGGTTAAAAGAGAAGGAGCGAGAACGGGAAAGGGTTAGGAAAGAGAAGGAGCAAAAGGAAAGAGAAGAGAAGGCACGGCTAGAGAGGGAACGATTAGAGAGAGAACGGATAGAAAAGGAGAGGCTGGAGCAGGAGAGGCTGGAGCAGGAGAAGCTAGAGCAGGAGAGGCTGGAGCAGGAGAAGCTAGAGCGGGAGAGGCTAGAGAGGGAAAGGTTAGAGAAGGAAAGGTTAGACAGTGAACGAAAGGAAAAGGAGATGATGGAGAAACAGAAGAGAGAGGAAAGGGAGAGACAACGACATCAGCGGTTAAAGGAGGAACGAGAGAAGAGGGACCGGCAGAGGAAGACTAAAGAGGAGGAGGTGAAGAGGGAGAAGGAGCGGTTGGAGAGGGATAAGCAAGAGCAGGAACGGTTAGAGCGGGAGAGGCGGGAAAAGGAGGAGCGGGAGAAGGCCGAGAAGGAGAAGTTGGCAAAAGAGAAAGAGGCCAGGGAACGGGCGGAGTTTGAGCGGAGGGAGAGTGAGCGGAGGGAAAAGGAGGAGAAAGAACAGAAGCTGCGGGAAGAGAAAGCCCGAAAAGAACGAGAACGGGCCGAGCGCGAGCGTCTGCGAAAAGAGCGGTTAGAGAAGCAGCGGGCCGAGAAAGAACGACGAGAGAAGCTCGAAAAAGAACGGCAAGAGCAGGAGCTCCGCGCCAAAGAACTAGCCGAACAGAAGCGCCTCGAAGAGGAACGCCTAGCCCGGGAACGTGCCGAAAAGGAGCGCCTGGAACAAGAACGCCGGGAGAAAGAGAGGTTAGAGAGAGAGCGGAAGGCAGCGAGTCAGGCAAAGGAGAAGGAGAGAATCATCAGAGAAGCGACCGAGCGTCTACGTAAAGAAAGAGAACGCAAGGAAAGGGAAAAGGCAGAAAAGGACCGGCTGGAGAAGGAACGCCTCGAACGAGAACGCCTTGAACAGGAACGACTTGACAAGGAGAGGCTTGAAAAGGAACGTGTCGAGAAGGAACGGCGGGAGAAAGAACGACTCGAACGAGAACGAAAAGCCAAGGAGGCTGCAGAACGGGTCCGTGCCGAAAAAGAACGCCTATCGAGGCTTCGGGCCGAGGAAAAGGAACGAAAAGCCAAGGAGCTGGTGGAGAAGGCGAGGAGGGAGAAAGAGGATAAGGAAATCGCAGAACGGGAAAAGATCATCAAAGAGAAACTAGAGAAAGAAAGGTTAGCCCGGGAAGCGGAAGAAAAGAAGCGGATTGCAGAGGAAAGGGCGGAAGAGGAGAAGCTAGCGAGAGAACGAGAGAGGATTGCACGAGAGACGAGGGAGAGGATAGCGAGGGAGAATGAGGAGAGTGAGAGGTTTAGGAGGGAGTTGATGGAGGAGGTGGAGGCGAGTGCCATGCAATACGAGAAGGAGAAACGGGAAAAGGAAGAAAAGGAACGGCAGGAGAAGGAGAGGATAGAGAGGGAACGGCAGGAGAAGCTGGCAAAGGAAAGGGCTGCTCAGGAACGAATACGCTTGCAACGTGAACGGGCGGCTGCCAAAGCGGCGGAGAGGGAAAGATTGGAAAAGAAAAGGATAGAGAATGAGAGGCGTCTGAAGGAAGAGCGCGAGCGTATGCAAGCTGACTTACTAGCTAAGGAGAGGGAGATGGTGGAAATCATTGCTAGAGAGAAAGCTGAGCAAGAACGCCTTTCAAGAGAACGGTCTTTGAGGGAACGTTCGGAAAGGGAGAGAATGGAATGGGAACGAATAGAAAGAGAGCGCGCGTCAATGCGACATGACACCCCACCTCCTTCATATCCCCATGCTCAAAACTCACCTTTAATACCCCCACTTAGAACGCCCTCACCACCCAAACATGCCTCGACAATGGCATACCATACTCCCCCACCCTCAGCGCGAAAGCCCATGGCTGACACCTCCACCAACCTCCCTCCCTTACCGCCAAAACAATCATTCACTTCAATGCCGCGAAAGAAGATGTCACCCGAACCTCTGGAACCCTATCCTTCCTCCAGATCACACGAAGCCCATTCCCATTCCCGGCGATCTTCAAGGAAGGAAAATAGCCACGACCTGCCACCCCCTCCGCCCCCTCACACATACCATTACACCAACAATGACCCGGAAAAGATCGTCATGAAAGCCGTCTACGTTTTCAACAACGCGCACCAGAACCGACCGATAGCACAACTTATCGCTGGCCAACGCGGAATGAGCGAAGGACTTGTCCTACGGATCACCACCGAGGGCCTCTTTATCGACGACGACATCAAAGGTCAAGCTCAACGGGAATGGGACATCAAAGCCTGGACCATGAAGCACGTTGAGGTGTACTGCCCCCGCTACGTTCCTGCCACCCCCTTGCATGCCAAGAGCGGCTCCTCGAAATCCAATCCGATGAAACGACTATTCTCGCCAAACAGTGTCCCGAGCATTCCAACGTCGGAGGAAACCGATGCCTTGCTGGATCAGTTGTATAAAGGCTGTCGAAATTATTGTTTCCGCGGTGAGCCAGGTCACCATGTTGTCCGCGCGAATATTCGGGATACCGAAGGCCGGCGGTACGTGTTTATATTGCAGGATGTGGAAGGATGGAAGGTTCCCGGGGCTTTACAGAGGTTGAGGAGGGGTATACAGGCGAGGCAGTTGGTAGTGGAGGCGATGGGGAGTGATGAGACGTTTAGTATCATACAGAATGTTGGAGTGCTGGGATAGAGTTGGGAATTGGTGTTTGCGTTTTTGGGTTTTTTATTGGTTGGGTTTCTGTGGTTTTGTCTTTCCTTTTTCTCCTTTTCTCCTTCTCCTTCCCCTTTTCTCTTTCTTTCTCTTTATTTGTTGTGGCATGGGTTTGAGGTTGGGCATTATAGGAGTTTTTTACTTGCTAACTTTCCTTTTTTTTTTTTTTTTTTTTTTTTTTTTT
>JABYPW010001979.1:0-12821 GCA_016880775.1 Phymatotrichopsis omnivora | reverse complement strand
GATGTTGGGAGGTATATATTGCTATATTCCCCCCGCACTTGGGAGTAGAAAGTATTTTTTTTTTGTGGGGAGAGTATGTGCTTTTGGTGGGGGCGGGGTGTTGTTCAAGAAGTAGATAGGTAGATGGAAATAGCTTTGGTTGTGAAGAATACCTAAAAAAAAAAAGGAAGTTGATGTAACCTATTGACCGGAAAACGTGTGAATTGACGTAGTATATATAAATACTCAGGCAGTACTATGAAAGATCCTGGCGTTGATGACATCGGCCAGCTTCGGCCGGCAGTAACATTCGTGGCCATGAGTGTGGATTTGATGAATTAAACAGGAACGGAAATTGCCCTGCGTCTACCGTGGCGTCTAGCACCACGGAACTACCGATATTCCACAAAACAATGCGTTAACACTGTGTCTCGCAGAGCCCAAGATGAATCTCGATGGAACTATTGCACCCCCCCCCCCTCTGCTGGGTGGCAGGTTAGCATGGATAAAATGGGTTAACATCGTGCTACGTGCGGTAGTGGAAAAATGGGTTTTGGGACATGCCCAAGACAGTTTTCCAGGACTGTTGCGGATTCTTGTATTGTTTTGGTGTTTGCGATGAGTTGTCTAGTAGTTGTGGTATTTCCGGTATATAGACGTAGTCTTGGGAGGACGGGGGTTTGGTATGAGGATGCCTTTGCGTGCCTTGTAGTAGCGATGTGGAGATTGGGTAGGTTGAGCGGGAACTGAGCGGTTCGGCTGCCCTTTTTTGTGCTGGAAAGAGTGCTGTGAAAAAAATAATATTGATGGCTGCCATTGCAAAATAAGTGTTATTGAGATAGGTAAATGTATGCTTGAAGTTCTGGGCAAATTGCCCTTGTAGCAAAGGGTACATGTACGTTCTAGAAATCCGTATGCAGTCATGTTGGGTGTCCGAGATGCCCGATGTTTTACGGTTATTTTCAGTTTTGCGGATAACTTACGGTGAAATCCCCATGTATGCATATGTATAGGATAGTTTTTTTTGCTCAGTAGCGATATCCCCAAGAACAAAGCTACCTGGCTACAGGAGAAAAATATAGGGCACATACAAACATCTGGTGTCTTAGGCATTGCCCTGAGGCGGGCAATTTCGCAATTATCGCTCCTCAGCCTGTATATTAGCCACTCTTCTAGTCACATGGTCCATTCCTTTTTTTGCTCTTCCCTTATCAAAGTTTTGACCAACTAATAGCTCAAAGCCACGCGTAGATATATGATCAGTGTACCCGAGATCGGGTACACTGGCTGGGAGGAAAAGTCTCGGCTTGCATGGTTTGTTGATCCGATGTGTCGTTTGCCTGCGGGCTCACAATATATCACTCGTATATCGATATTCTGACTACGATTCCTTTCTCTCTTCTCTCCGCTATCTCCGTTTTCCACTTTCACCTCCTGGCTTCGGTTATTAGAGTGTTTGGTCTATATTCGTGTTTCGCTTTCTATTACTTCATGGTCACGCTCCGCGCCTTCACCTGTGACATCTAGTACAAGCACCAGCCGATTTTTGGCTCTCCCTCCCCCCCCTCCCCCCCCAAATTTATTTTCATTGTTGGCAGTACCA
Organism: Phymatotrichopsis omnivora; assembly: GCA_016880775.1. Taxonomy (NCBI): domain Eukaryota; kingdom Fungi; phylum Ascomycota; class Pezizomycetes; order Pezizales; family Rhizinaceae; genus Phymatotrichopsis; species Phymatotrichopsis omnivora. Next base: position 11,239 of record JABYPW010001979.1, on the reverse strand, counting down.
CCACACGCCCAGAAGACCCAGTAATGCCCGTAGCACCCCGGCGTGCGGAGGTCATAGGTTCGAATTGTTGCCTGTCTAACGTTTTCTGCTTTTCATTCATTAATTCATTTATTTATTTTGCTTTACTTTACTTTTTTCTTTTTCTTTTTCTTTTTCTTTTCTTTTCTTTCCGTTTGAGTTTGAGAGTTTGATACCATTGTATCATTAGATGTTATTCTTTCTCTTTGTCGGTCAGCGGAATGTCAATGTTACAATGTTATATAAATATAAGAATGTAAGGCGTCCTTCGGCCTCGACAAATAATTTTCGAAATGGATGGTATATGTACATGTACAGCGAAGAAAAATGGAGGTCTCGGGCGACTGCCATATATTGGCTTTTGGATAAAATACGTTCTTCAGCCGTCTTTAAACCATCTCCAAACATGATGTAACGGTGAATAATAATACAAGATAGGCTTTGTTCGCAGGAACGTTTCTAAAACCCCCGCTTTTCGTCAACGGTGGTGATAGATCAAGGACAACAAAGTCGTTGCATTACGTAGTAAGATGTAATTGCTACGTATGGCAAGCTCTAAAGTATAGTTTGACATCTAGAGAAAAAAAAGAAAAAGAAAAATGAAAAAGAAAAAGGAAAAAGGAAAAAGAAAAAGAAAAAGGAAAAAGAAAAAAGAAAAAAAAAAAAAAAAAAAGAAAAAAAAAAAAAAAAAAAAAAAAAAAAAAAAAAAAAAAAAAAAAAAAAAAAAAAAAAAAAAGAAAAAAAAAAAAAAAAAAAAAAAAAAAAAAAGAAAAAGAAAAAAAAAAAAAAAAAAAGAAAAAGAAAAAAGAAAAAAGAAAAGGAAAAAAGAAAAGGAAAAGGAAAAAGAAAAAGGAAAAAGAAAAGAAAAAAAAGAAAAAAGAAAAAAGGAAAAATAAGCAGTAGACGGAATACAAAGAGCTATAACATTAGGTCTGGACTGCAAAGCGTCTCTGAGGAGAAAAGTTTACCGTATCCTAAATTCGAGAGCAAAATATAACATACGTCTCGACATCGCCTGTTAGACTTTAGACTTCATACATCTCAAGCATTCCATCGCGTATCATAAGTACATTGACCATTTCCTTTTCCCCAAACACGCCCCAATTTTTTTACACACGTAAAAGTGTCCCAGTAGCCATTCAATCTAATTGAAAGTTTCGCACCCGTCCGGCGTATCACTGTAGTTGGGGTTTCTCATTCGTCCTTTGGAGCCAATTTGTTGTGGAAATGATGTCTTGGCGATCTTTTAAGCCTAGGGATTGTCCTTGGCTTCTCTAATTTCCGAGCAACGTCGCAAGAGGGGTTCCGCTTTGTCCGGTCGACCAAGGAACGAATAGTTATTGGCGAGTTCGCTCATCGTTTCCAAAGTATGAACGTGTGTTTCCCCGAGGACTTTTATTCGGCTTTCTAGAGTGCGGTGGAAGAGCGATACTGCCATATGCCGTCGGCCAAGTTTCGAATAAGTAGCTGCGAGATTGTGCATGGCGAGTAAGGTAGCATGGTGAGTTTCTCCAAAAACTTTCGTAAGGCCGTCTACGCAACACTCGAATAGAGATTCCGCCTCGCGCGGTCGACCAAGATCTCTATGGGTAATTGCAAGATTAAGCATTGTGAGTAATGTAGCTTCGGAATATCCAAGGATTTCTATTCGAAGTTTCAAACAACGCTTAAACAGTGGTTCGGCTTCGCTTAGGTGACCAAGTTTGCGAAGGGTGAGTGCAAGATTGTGCATCGCGAGCAAAGTATTTGCGTGGGTTTCTCCGAGGGTCTCCATCCGGGATTCTAGAACACGCTTGAAGAACGGTACTGCCTCCTCAAATCGACCAAGACTCAAATAGTTAATGGCATAATTGTGCATTGTGAATAAAGTAGTTGCATGGCGCTCTCCGTAAACCTCTATCTTGCGTCCTAAACATCGCTTGTAGATCCTTTCCGCTTCCTCTCGCCGACCAAGTTTCACAATGGTAAGTGCGAGGCTATCCATCGTTTGCAATGTTTTTGCATCGAGGTCGCCAAAAGTGTCGGTTTCAATCTTCAACTTTTGAGTCAGGACGGGTTCGGCTTCTGGCCATTGCTTTTGAAGAAACAATGCGTCAGCACGATTTTTGATTTTCGAATATTCAACGCTGTCATTATTTCTGCGTGTGGGACGTTTCGCCGCTGAAAGACTCGTGCTACTGTTCGTACCGATATCTCCAGAATTTCCAGAATCATTCTCTGTATGTAATGAGCTTCTCAAAGGTGATGCACTGCTGTGGAGAGTTTCGATTGACCCTAAGGATGGACCTGCACCGAAATTTTGTACCGAAGATATCACTGAAGGGCGCCGATCCGCCCTTGAAGTGGGGTTGGGAGAGCTGCTGTGACTTATGGGCGATGAACTCGAGTCAATGTCTGATAGGGACGGGGAAAAAGTGGGTAAAGAGCTGTTTTCCCTCGTATTGAAATGTGTTTCGGTTCGAGTTATGGGGGCTTCGATGAAGCTATTCGGAGGAAAACCGTTTGAAGGAACCTCGATGCTTGTAGGATCCAACCTATGTGCCAGTTCATCGTTGGAAAGGTTATATTGTAGACCGGTTGCCCTTTGCCTTTGCTGTCCCTCTTCCGGCGCTTCACTTTGGAGATAAATCTCTTCTCCGGGTGGAGTACCGTATTGATAAAATTTAATAACTAGCCCTAGCGCTATCGTTGGCACGATAACTTGTAAGCCAGCCACAACCCACTGTCCGTCTTCCATAGTTCGAGAGTTTCGTTCCCACAACAAAGTATGAATTGCCGCGAGCTGGTGTTCCTCTAAACTATAGAGGGTCGATGCTTCCAAAGTTGATCGAGCGAGAGAGAGGGGATCCAGAGGTAGAACGTGCATGCTATATACATAGCTAAAGGCTCTGGCTGTGGGAGGCTCGGAACCCGAGCGACGCAAAAGGTAGTATTCGCAACCCGTAGGCGATGGAGGAAATAGCTCTTCAGATCGAAAGGTAATTGAATCGTCATGGCCACTTTGTTCGGATTGCGCCTCTTGTCAAGCGGGATGTTAGCGTACAGTAGTTATTCCTTCGAGACCTAATATGGCGGAGATAGCCAAGTATGAGCGATACCATTGTTTGAGAGACCTTCCATTTTTCAAACGAAAAAAATATGAGTAGTTTCCAGCTGTTCAAGATTGAGGGGCCCTGGATAACTTAAACGTTGTCTATAGATAAGGCTTCCCTAGATTCGGCGGCCTTGCATGATCTTGAATGTGGAATGGGATTAGGTAAGCCACTTGGTTATAAGTAAGTTATGATGCATTCATAGTATGTATCCTTTGATGTATGTATACATGCATGTACTTTAAGACATGAATTTCCAATCACCCCTGAGTGGAAGCAACCCACGCGTAAAACTTATGTTTTCGCTCATGTAAAACCAAATTTACTGCTTCGTAGCTGCATCTTATTACCCATTTTGTTGGGCATGTTCAAAAATTCATGTCACCCACACCAAGGGACACAGGTTACGATATGGTTTTAGGCATGCAACATACATGTATACATACATGTGCTCTACATTTTAAACGTAGACTTGCTGATATCAACGCTCCTAATTTGTCTCTAAGCTTATTAGTAAATTGCTAATATTGAATAAGGTATCAGTCAGGAGGTTGAAATAGCCAGGGTCACGCCTCAAAAACCGTGGGACGATCCTCGTTTTTGCGTTTTAGCGTGACCGCTACTAAAAACACAATCCCCGCTGCTGTAATTTGAAAAATTTAAATAAGCTTCAGTTAGCACAATACCTGTCCTAAATTGTGTGAAATTACTGTGTCAGTCTTGTCACCTCAGCAATATTACTCCAGAAAATTACAAATGTAGTGATATCATGTTCAGAAATGTTAGTGGAGCTGCCTACAACCAAGAAAATCGAGTTTGGAAATTAAAATGATACTTGAAATGCTTTGAAAGGAGTTTCAGCAAACGTCGTTTTATAGCATCCTTCTGCCATTTCAGGATTTCGTAAGACGACGTTCGGTCAACGGTTCTGTGGTGTGACTCCGGCTAATATCACTCAAAGCATATAATTTTTACAGAAAGGAGCCGATAAACATTTAATATATGATGTTATGTAGAATTAGTAATATGAAGATAAATTATATTAAGGCGTCTTGAGGATAAAGGGGCTAGTGGAGTCGAGGAGAGGAGGGTTGTGCTATAGCTAGCACGTGTCTCAGGCCGTGCCGATAAGATTACGATAGATTTGGAAGCACCTGGATTAGGAAGTTGTTTTGGGCCTTTATGTGCGCTCTGGTGAAAAAGCACGCATTTTTGATGAAAAATAATGATAGAGTTTATTTATGCGGTGAAACGCGTAAACGCTGATCTGGGATGGAGGTTTGTAAGATCTGTGGAGGATAGTATAAAATCTTCGGAGAATTTTCAGGAGGTTCAGGAGGTTAACGTGTAAACTCATGAGCTTATGATTTAAATTATTGGTGAGATCAATATTCATAGCGGAGATCCAGCGAAGGGCAGTACTTCAAGCTCGCAACAATTTCTCGAGAAAGGGGGTAACTCTCGGGGTTCAATTGTCTTGTTGCAATGAAAGCGAGTATCGAGTGATAGCCTATGATGTTTTTTGAAAACATAAATTCATGCCTTGTTCCAATAATCTTTCATCCGCAAATCATGATTAACATTTCCTCCGTACAACTATACTTTCGCCTTCATCTTCTCCATTTTCCCACTCTCGAATGGGTATTCCTTCCTTTACCATATGTCTATCCTTATCTTAATATATAATTACCAACTGAGGGTAAATTTCATCCTGACATCATCTTGTCATTGTTTTTAGATTTTTTAAAGTCAAGTTAAACTTAAACTAATTGTGGATTTAATGCCAAATGCTTCTATGTCATGACTTTTCTCTGCCGTTGCTTATTGGAATACAGATTTATGCACCGTATGTTTTATACAGCCAACAAAAACTCTTTCACTGGTTCCAAGATTTGATCTCTACCGACGTTACAAGGTTTCTTAATGATGTAGAGATTCTATCTCTTGAGATGTGTGCGTCTCGTACCATGGAAGGTCTCGCGTTAGGTTTTTTCTCTTTCTTTCGGCCAATTTTAGTGTAGCTTTGGCACATCGTCTGGTCTTGGCATGTTGCGCTTCTAGTGTATAAAAGGGCCGTGTGTTCGCAACGCTTAGAAATGATGCTCCTATACAATAGTTAGCTCTTATCCGAGACAAAGGATGTATGCGTCCCGCTATAGTATAGTGTACCGTGGGAAAAAGTGAGACCTCCTCCTTCCTCCTCCTCGCAACGCTTAGAAATATAACTTCGGTTCATTTTCTTCTCACACACACGTGCCTCCAACCTCCCTCTTCTTCTTTCATTATCGAGGCTCGGGCCGTTCGGTGACCAGGAATAAATAACTGGCTGTAGCTATATTGTTAGCTTAATAGCATTTGAGTATTGAACTTTAGGAGAATCATCAAAGAAATTCCTTTTTCACAGATACAACGTGTTTCTGTTTTAATTCCCTCCCATCTCCCTCTCCCTCTCTTTTCTCTATAAACTTTGCTGAAGCTGTCCAATCCACCAAAAGTACCGCCTTAATGTTCCGGTGTATTTCCACAAGCCGCAGCCGCTGTTCCCGATTAAAGCGATTGTGGGATGCTTGTCCCGTTTTTTTTTTTTTTTTCTTTGTTTTTTTCTTGGTGCTGGCTCTGAACATTACGGTCGCAGTTCATGGTAGCGACCCGAGGAAGTTGAGAAGGGGCTTGACAAGCACTGGGTCTGGAAGAGGTAGAGAGGGGAGCGTGAAGTAGTAAAGTGCCGGAGGAAATGATGGAAGGTGCATATGCAAAGGTGGGTGGCTCAAGGAATGGTTGGCATCCGGTCGTAATTGTATGTTGCGCGATGTTTGTTATATTTCTCAGAGGGGTTGTGGGTGGCGGCCGAAGGCGTTGGTTGTACGAACTGCAATTGTTTGTGCCTTGTAAATGACATTTTACTTGTGGACGAGCACGAATACACTTTTTCTCTTTTGGCCACACATATACATCCTGTCTGTCAGCTCTCTTTATATCTCAGCTCCTCTGCTTCACTTCCGGCAATCACTGCGTCACACTTCGTCACTCGCGTTACCGTCGAATAGCTTTCGCCTTGCCACCCTCCACACATTTTTATATTTGTTTATCGCTCCAATAATTAACATAATCAACTTACTTAGGGATATATGTACATTTAATATTAATTTTGTAGGGCATTGTTTCCTTGCCCGACGCTTGCGTGGTAGCTATGTCTAGCTTGCGGAATATCCATTCGGTGCGTATAGCCGTGTGCGCCATACCTACTCTGCCGAGGGATCTAATTTTTGGGGGTGGGGCTAGAGTCCTCTTGGTACTTTAGATACCGGCAAGATTGTAATTGATACCGATATTTCTAGTGAGGACTCAGCAGAGTGTGCTTCACGTAAATTTCTCGGGAATCAAGTTTCACCTCCGTTGCGTTTTTTGAGAATCATATCGAATGATAATCTGTGATGTCCAGTGGAAAAAATCCTACCGCAATGTACCCGGCAATTTCTTTTTTTCTTCCTCTTTTTTTTCTTTTTTTCTTTTCTCTTTCTCTTATAAATTAATAATTTTTACACATTAACTTTCCCGTCTATCATTTTAGGTATTCTATATAATCCTCTAGCGTCTTCCTCGATTCCGTCCTCATTCACATAAATTTTTCCTTACCACTTTTCATCGCTTATATTATTGTAGTTTTAGCCACCATAGCTATGCGTATGCCAAGTCTCACTGAATCCTGGCCAAACACTTTGCATCACTGTTCTTCCTTCACATCCGCCACATAAATACTCCACGTTCACGGCTACAATATCCACTTGTCCTTCTCCTCGAGTTCATAGCCAAGGCACACCGTTTTCCCCGGAATTGTTGCGAGTCAGTTGAGGACCAATCGAGAACCCATTCCAAAGACGTCCTGCTACGTATATTTCTATTTCAGTGATATTTTCGCGATCGACAACAGGAGTTGTATGGTTTCGAAATATTGCGGACTATTGTAAGCGTTTCGGAAGAACGGGGTTCTTGGATGTTATTTTCTCCCGATATCTGGTTTTGTAATTCGCTGATTTGGTAAGTTGTTGGTTTGAGGATTTTGTACGTGCTGGCTAGGAAGTGTGTATTCTGGCGCAGGAATCATAATTTTTTTTTTGATTGTTTATGTGGCGGAGATGTTAATGATGGCCTGGGGTAGGCTTGTTTAAACTTTATAAGGGGCTGTCTAAAATCTTTGGAGAATTTGTGGTTAGAAATAGACATGTAGGGTTATGAGCGCGGGATTATTTTAAGGTCGAGATTTGTATATCGAAGGTGCAGCGGAGGTCCAGGCTTTACAACCAGGTTTCGAGAAATGGAGATAGTCTTGAGCTTCGGTCCTCGTTACTGTTTGTGTTTAAGGAAAGCTCGCGGCTAATTATAGCGAATGATAACCAGCGATACCTTGGGGGCCGTGATCTATCGTATTAATACTGGTAATCTTCCATTTGTACATTCGCACCCTTCTTGCTTTTAAGTTCTTCTCTTCTATACCTTCTCTTCTCTTATCCCTTCCCCATTCAACTTTCATTCTCAGCGTTTTATGCTCTTTTTTATTTCTCTCACGTCCGTTCATCGTTCCCGTCTACATCTCATATATTCTTGCTCATTTTATTCCTCCTACCGTATCTATTATCCGCATGTTTAATCAGCATAGCAATGCTACTCGCAATCGACATCCTAATCCACTGTTTCTAAAAACTATTCCTCTTCTTCATACACTTCGAGTAACCGTTGTCGATCGTATCACTTTCACCTCTCTTTTTTTTCGTTGAAATACTTTCTCCAGATCCATGCCCAAGGAGATAATAATTTGGATGCTTTGTATGTAGCGGTTAGAAAATGGCAATTTCCGGGGAGCTGTGAGGTTGAGTTTATCCTGTGAATATTAGGTGAGGCCCATGGAAGCTCTTTAGGGTTTTCAAGGAAGTTCCTGGAGTTGGTTAAAAGATTTATGGAATCTCTATTGGAATGGGGTTCGAGGCTTCGCTCTTCTCGATGTTTGATCCTATTACCCACCGCGAGGGAAGCGGATTACGGAGTGCTAAGTACAACGCTTTGGAACGGAACCTAATCAGTGGCCAGTAAAATTAATTGTACATGGACATTTACATGTACATTACATTTGCACATTTGGTGCCTTTAAACCTTCCTCTCATCTACGTATACTTCCTTTCATTCCCTCTTTTACTGGCTTATATTCTTCTTTCCTTTCTGTCGCTAGTTTTCCTTCGTAATTACTGTCCACATACTGTATATTCTTCCTCATCATTATTTCCCCCGCCCCATATATTACCTGCATCTTTGCAGACCAGAATTACGGCTATGCCTCTCTATATAGTCACCTTGACGTATTACTTCATAGTCCTATCATTCCTCCCCTTGATCTACCACGGACCGCCTCTGTTGGGGTTGCTATTTTCATTCCTCCCGCTATTCTGCCCCGGGGTGTTTTTTTTCCGGACTCTGACATGAGGAAGTTCGTGGCCTGGATCCTTTTTAGTGTGGCGGTCTGGAGGTGAGTGTTTATTGGGGATTATGAAGTTGGGTCTTCTGTCGTAAGGAGTATCAAGGGATAAAATGTTGAGAGTTTTCTGGGCTTTTTGAAGTTTATAAAGTCGTAAGATTACGCGTCTGAGATTATAAGTAAGAATCTGTATTACATGCTGATATTCAGCAGCTCTTAAGCTTCTGACAAGAGCTGAGAACGGTACCTTATGTATTTGTAGGAAGTATTCTATGAGTAAGCTATAAATCTATACACGCGTACGCGGGTATCTTGAGTTACTTTTTCGTCACAAATTTTTTTTTATTTGTTTTTGCTGGTTGGATTTCTCTGTCTAACTCTCTAGTTACATATGCAAACTCACTCAAATAGTAAAATCTTTCCCCGAGACCCTATGAAAAATATTACAAGCACTATTTTCAAGTCAGTTATCTACATATATGAACTCGATTCCTTGAGTGCGGAAAAAAGAAAAGCATACCTGAGAGTAATAATCATTTGTGTACGTGCAAGTATACGGTTAAACGCACGTAGTGGTCCCCGTCCATCCGCTCCTAAATCTCAATCTTAGCACCACACCTAAAAACTCATCGCAAACATCACTCCTTACCTTTCACATTGCGCATACTGTTCTCCAGGCGTCTCCGTAGAAGTTGGTGCAGCCGTTGTCGTAGGACTTGGGCCAGCCGTCGTAGTCGACGTCGGCGTTCCGGAGCCACCACATGCCCGCCAAGTATCATAGTCCGCGCTCCTCGCAGACGCAAGCAACATCCCGTATTGGCCGAATCTCATATGCTGGAGGATGGCACTCCCAGGATCAGTCGGATCGGTCGGAGTATCTGTTCCTAGAACCTATCCCATTGCTGCGAAGTCCGCCGTGAGGTCGAGGCCCGCGGTTTCCCCATTGGTGTTTACCCATTGGTGGCAGTTTTGGCAGCGTGGAATTTACGCTATTGCCGCAATCGAGGGGTGTCAGGACGGGGAAAGATGCAAAGTTGTAGAGAGTGGGAAGCTCGTAGGTCCTGGAGGTGTTAATCCTAGAAGATTTGAAAAAAAAGGAGGGACTAAAGGTACCCGGTCATTCGGAAACCTTGAACGATTTTGCCGCTGTTTTCCCAGCCTACGGGAAATAGAGCACCGAGCATTCCGGTACCCAAACTGATGCCACCCCATCCAGCTGTGGGAGAAACAGGGACACCTATTAATGTTAATAATAGCCAATGACATGCACATTCGGACTTGGAAAGTATTCTGATACCAGTTGGCCGATAAATTCGTCGGTAGGAGTCTCTGGAGGTACTATTCCAAAGGAAAACCCATAACCAGCGGTATAAAATCTTTGAAAAGTAATACCAGCAGCAGAATCAGTGTAAGCAGAAGATAACTGACTACGAACCATGGAAACGACTATGCAACGCTATTAGATTTCCGGTACTCTGCAAAAAGTGTGGGCCAATATTTACCAAATGTAGCCAGAGAGATCAACATTTTTAGCTTGAAGAACATGTTTAAAATCCGTCTCTGAACTTGAAAAAAAAAAAAAAAAAAAAAAGGCTAATGTATTTGTCGCAGCACCGGTATTTATAAACTCCCATATCCAGTCCCTATGCCCTGATTGCCGTGCCAAAATTCTGATATATAATTTCAAAATTTACCCTTCCCTCAATTCATGGCAGACGTAAGTATAATGTTTAAGTCTTTCATTCTTCTGGGGTAGTTTCCCTCAACGGTCCGAAGCCTCAGAAAATAAACGCTAAGCCGTCAGACTTATATCCCCACGGCACTGGTCGAGAAGCTCCCAAACAAGTGCAAATACTCATGCTTTCCTGTAACCCCACCACCGCAGTGAGGTTACATCCGCCTCCCGTGAAAAAGACCCTTGTCGGCAGGCCCCTGAATCTACAATGCTCAATTCATTCATTCTCATTGGTGGTTATGTTGCATTTACAATGACGTAGAGAAGGCTCGCTTTACAAGAAATAATCCGTAGTTTAGCCTTGATACTTTAGAGTCACAGTAAGAGTACTTGAGCAATGCCTGGCCCCAGAGGAACTCTAGACAGAAAAGCTGCATGGGCTCACATAACCCTGGACCAAAATTGCAGATTTATCCCGGTCGTGGTGAGAGGGTTTCCAGATCCTCGTTTTCTTTTCCGAACCGCACCCCGGATTTTAGTAAAAAATTCGCCTGAAGCAAATAATCATCTATGCGGCTCGTTAACATATAGGGTAAAGATGTTCGCTTGTAGTAATTATTTGCCGGGTACGCTCGGCACGTGTACCAAAAACTCTTCTTGAATAAGCGTTAGCTTTAAGGAAAAGCATATTCACGATTTCGAAGAGCATTCATACAAACTTAAACAAAGACTGAATTTACACTAACTCCGTAAGTGAAACCTGGATGAATTATAAAACTTCACGACTCACGAGCCATCACTCGCGACTATTTTCACCGTCTTATTAAAGTTAGCTCAAATTACAGCATAAAATTATTTGAATAAATTCCCAATAAACTTTAAACTCCTTCATGTATGCAGACTAAACCATTGTAATAATATCTGCTTCTTCCTCGCCTGACAAGAAATGCCGGACAAAATACAAAAAAAAAAAAAAAAAAAAAAAAC
>JABYPW010001978.1:0-12831 GCA_016880775.1 Phymatotrichopsis omnivora | reverse complement strand
GGGGGGGGGGGGGGGGGGGGGAAATTCATTTTTATTTTATCTTTACAACCCCGAAGGGGTCATCTAAAGAACCTCTATGTGTAGCTATGTAAAGCTATGGCAGAGGTCAAAAGATATCCTACTTAAGGTCAGTAGTGCATTCTACAGTTTACAAGATAAAATATAGGTTTGTTCCTGAATGCTCCTCGCTTACATGTAATAAACTACTGAAGAGACAGGGCGGAAAAGAAAAGAGTGGCGGGGGACAGAAAAACTCCAAAAAAGAAATACCACCAGTACAAAAGCGACCACCCAGTACATCAAACAGCAGAAGAACTTCAAGCAAAGTGGAAAAAGAAAAGCCTGGGGAACCCCTTTCCTATATCTAGGAAGGTGAACCTTACAACAACTAGAAGGGATCGAGGTACAAGTAAAGAACACTAACTAAAGAGAAAGGAAAGAGAAAAGACAAAGGAGAAAACAGAAGTCAAACTCATAGAACTTTTACACAAAGGGAACAACAAAAGCAGAAAAGGAGGTGAAATACCAAGGGGCCTTAAGTCTCCATTCCCGCTTCCATCACAGCATGCAGGTTCTCCACATTCTTCACTCTCTTATTATTATCGGCCAAGGCTTGCAAATAAGTGGGGCAGAGGGGATTGTTAGGCCTACTAAGCTTCTAGATACTTTGTTCATATACCTCTTTAACCTACTTATTCTAGTATACATCTTTAGCATTCTTTATAGCCTTAAATTCTTCATTCTTACCATATTTTCATAGTCATACTAATGCTTATTTGTTTTTATACTTCTGTGCTGTGGTATAGAATAGTCTTCATTTTGTAGTCAGGTCCTTATTGTACTACAGCTTGCTATAGGAGGTGATCTTCTTTAGGGGAACACTTTCGACTAGTATAGTGTGTAACTGCAAGAGTTTTTTATGTAGCCATATTTCTACCTTATCCATCTCTAGGTCATAGTCCATATCTATTTGCTCTAGTTCTGTTCATATGGTGGATAGCTCCTTTGGGCCTATGATAGTAAACAGGTTCTAGTCTAGGGTTCTTTTCTCATGTACGTTATCTATGACTTCTGTTTTTATTAAGACTAGTAAGTGGTCACAACTGACATCTTGTCCTACTGATGTTATCCTCACTTCTTATAGTCCTTTTATGTTTATCCACCATAGGTTAATAACTATATATTGCCTTCCTGTTAGGTCATTCCTTGTGACTTGCTGAGGTTCATTAAGGATGGTGTATTAGTTGTATATTGCTGTTTCCACAAGTTTATTTACTGTGTAAAACTGCTAGTATGTGTAGGTTCTAAATAGGTCCCATATATAGTGGTGAAGTTTAAAATGCCCTCTAATTATTCATGCTCTGTATTGTTCCTGGAAACTCTATGACTATTACAAATCCAGTGCAATTCTGTTATTTCCCTATAGTCTGTGATATAATGAGATGAATTGAAAAGAATGTCCTATAACTTTTTGCTTTAACTCTATAGCTACCAACAATGAGGCATAAAAGGAATGGAGAATAGGAAAGACTGAATATTCCTGAAAAAACCAAGTCTCCACATATACCACCACTCTATACTTTCCATTTTCGGTGATCATAGGAAGGAAGATGTTATACCTATAACTGAGCATTACTTTCGTATTATATAAATAAGGTTCTTATATTACCACTATTATGGCCAGGCTAGTCACTTACTGTTGCATAAAGTTCACAAATACTTGGTTGCTCATAGCATAATTCAGCATTGTAAACTTATTTGTTAAGTTTTCTATGGCTATTATTCTCTGCTATTTTGTTAACTTTTAGCATCCTGCTATTATTTGGCACATATATACACAGGTTCTATTAGTTTGTTGTCTGGCTTAATATGCCTATGTAACCCTTTTATTATGTTTAGCAAATGCTGATCATCTAGCTTCAAAGGCTAGCCAGTCTATAGTGTACTCTCCAGTACAGTTGATGTACTTTGGTTTTAGATACAATAAGTATTTTCTATGCTTTTGTTCTTTGGTTGTTAGTCCATTGAATTTGACTGTGGTGTTACCCTTACAGGCTCTTATGTGGTCTTTAAAAGTATGACCCAGAGATCTACATAGGTTGCATACCTGTTCTCTATCTCTACATTCAGACATATAGTGTCTAAGTTTCCACCATTTGGTACATTAGATAAAAAATGGTATGGCTAAGTACATAAGCTCTACTCTCCTGAACCTGTTGTAGATGAATACATTATTTCATTTGTTTTTGATAGTGGGTAAGTCTATCAGTGTAATCTTGATAGTAATTTAACAGCACAGTAATAATTCTCCTTTGGGTTTGATCAGGTGTATATGGCAGTGATTACTACCCCTATTGTGTTATATATGTGATCTCCTATGAGGGTTTGCATTTCTAATTGTTCTTCCATAAGGAACTGCCTTGGGATCGCATATACTATTATATTAGAGTTGACTGGTGCATAGTAGAGGTGTTGGAATTTGTGATTGAATTTTGAGGTACCCATTTTTTGGTCTTTTTCAATTAGTTTTTAGAAGTGCTCCTTGATGGCTTTGTAGATTATGTCATTAAAGTGATGATAGTCTGTGGCTTTTATATACAACAAGGTAGTTAGAGATAGTGTTCCTCTAATATTTATCAATATCTAAGGTATTCTATCTTTTTCTATACCCTAATTTTCCAGTACTTTGGTAATCATATTGGGAAGGGTTGATATAATAATGTCTTTGTTGTCTATGTCCTTGATTTATTCCTTTAGGAGGTATATCCTTCTTTTGGCAAAAGGGATTCATTTGTATAATTACTTGGTAATAGCTTCTTGGTTAGCTTTAGATTAGTAGTTTGGTTTTTTCTGATTCTCATTTTGTGACTAACTTTACCACATTAGTGTAAGAGGGTTTCAAATTTCCCTTAATGTTTTTTAGGTTCTGTAATTTAGTGTTCAGTTGTATTGTAGGTAGGACTGGTTCACTGGGGGTGTTTCTGCTCAATTCTTCCCTGCTATATATTATTATTTATTACTTTAATTCCTTGTTTTCTTTATAGATAGCTGCTATTTCTTCTTTTATTTTAGCAAAGTTAGTTTGTATAAATAAGATTATACCTTCGAATGTGGCTACTATAGTGTTTATGAGCACTGCTTTGTTTATTAGGATTCCTGTACTTACGATGTTTTGATTTACAACATTTGTTACAAGTGTAGCAAATGATAGGTTTCTGATTACTATAGTGATTGACTATGGCTTTGCTCTTAATTCACTGTACCTGCCTATCTATATCATAGTGAACTATAGGAATAGCAGAAAGTATTACTGTAGTGATTTTTACTATACTAACTTTTAGACCCATTCTTCTGCTGGTTGGGGTTCTCTTTAGGAAGTTAGGGAAGGTTGTAGCTCGATAGCTTTGTCTTTTCCTTTGTCTTGAGTTGGTGTAGCATATGGGGTTCGCTATTCTTCTATTTATACTTCTGTATTGGTATACTGTTTATATATAGTCCTAAGTTGTGATCTATATTCATCTATTCTAAATGCCTTTGCTTTGCTTCTAAGTTCTTCTACTTCAGCTTCATTGAGGCCTTCAAATACATCATTTTAGATATGCTTCATGATATAAGAAATGGTGCCTTTAGGTATAGGTTGTTCTTATATATCATCACTACTATAGTAGATAGAGGAGGGTATGCTTCTGCTAGCAAGGTCATACAGGTTAAACAAGAATCTTACCTATTATATAGTAGGGATGTTGGTTAGTACAAATTAGGTGCTCAACAGGGACAGAGTTTCTTCTCTTCAGATTCTAATACTCCATGTATAGGAGGCTCTGTTACTTGTAGAGGGATGGGGGGGGGGCATGTTTTGGGCATATAGGGTGGTAGGGTATAGGGACATTATTGCAACTATATTAGGTAAGGGTAGGTCTTATTATAGTGTTTTGAGGTTATTCTAAAACTCAATACCAGAGCAGACTATAGTTATGATGTATTTAGCTGAGGGCTTATCAGTTCTGTTATTACTAAAATATTCCTCTGTAGTGCAATCCCTATATGTGACAGATCACCCTATATGGATTGTATATAACTTAGTAAAGATACGTCAGGCATGCTTCACAAACATTACTAAGTCGACTCAGATATCTTGGCTAAACAAAAGCTCAACTTAAAGGTATCCTTCCTACGATGATTGGGTAGACTTCAAGTAGAAGATGAGAAAGAAAAATATATTCTTTAAGGCTTGAAGATAACTCAAGGCTTTTATAATAGTGATTGTAGAGAAGAGAAAAGTAGCTATCGCTAAAGAAGGAAGGAAGGAAAGAGAATAAGACAAGAATAACCATGTGCTTATATATCCCATCCTTTACGCAAGCTGACAAAGAGATGATAAATGAAAAAGAAACATAAAGAACCATTACACATTCTAGACCATCTCCTGATTCCTAATTGCTGAAACCTATAGAACAGTCCAGAAAGGACAGGACATGATTAGTACTGGATTTGACTATGATCACCGATCACCTTCTAGGCCTCACTCCTGGTTGGTGATAGTTTCTCGCGATATGAGTCCGATTGCCCAATCATGACCTCATGGCTGACTAGGGCAATATCGCATCATACCATTAGCTGATCATATGGTAACCGTGGGGCTAACTTCCCATGCCTAGTCAGGGCTAACGGCAAAGCCACACCATGCCATGCTATGCTATAAATCCATATGATGGAGGATCATCTCCAGAGTGCTTAACGAAATGGTGAAGGGTAGAGACCGCATACTCACTTGTTGATATTCTAAGCATAACCTCCATCATAGCACATCATCCAGGTACCTTGATGCTGACAACTACTAGTGTTTATAACACTATGCCCCTTTTAAGGTGCATGGTCCCTATACATATAGGAGTTAGCTTTATACTAAATTCTTCACCTACTCTGAGAGTAACTGAGCTAGGTGAATAGTTTCCTGTAGCGCATAGGGGGAGATCATTCTAACTCAATGGAGCTTGAAGGTAACTCAGGATCATACCAGGACACAATAGTGTTGCCCTACTGCATTTAAGGGAAACCAATAGTGGAGGAAAGAGCAACTACATACCTCAATTCCTCCTCCTCCGCTTGCGTAGTGGAGCCTCCTCTAACTTTGTAGTTTAGTGCTCTACCTCCAGATAGGCCTGTCGAAAGGTCAAAAGAGCATCGATGGGTTCGCCGTTAACTAGCAGTAACTCCAAGGGTTCATAACTCCCCTCATCCTGAGAATATCCTTCCCATAATAACAAATATTCCACCTGCTTTGTTTTCTGATTGTTCTACCCCTTGGTGATTTCAGAAAGATTTCGGAAATGAAGAAGTAGTTCTCACCCTCCTTAATCTCAGGGCCAGAAGGAGGATGGATAGGAAACCAGCCAGATATGTAATATGGTTCCAGCTTGGAAACATAGAAAACAGTATAGATTTTCGAAGAAAAGGGAAGCTCAAGTTTCTACACCCTAGGTCCTATAGGCTTGATGACCTTGAAGGGGCCTATGAATTTAGCATCTAGCTTGTAGGAAGGTCAGGAGGGTGTAATATTATCTCGCTTAAGAAGGATGTGGTCTCCGGGCTTGAGATCTGGGATGGCTTGATGAGACTTGTCCTACCACACAACTATCTTCTGCTGAGCTATGAAGAGACATTGCCTAATGGTGGTCCATTTATGAGTTAAGGCCTGACTTCCCCAATAGGCAGAGACTATTCAGGTAGCATCAAGCGAGGGATGATATTTGAAATTGGCGAAGAAAGGGGACACACCAGTGGAGGGTGACTTGGCATTGTTGTATGCGAATTCTGCTAGGGTGAGAGAGAAAACCTAGTTGGACTGCTCAAAGTTTACATACATGCGAAGATAAGCTTCCAGGACATAGTTTAGTTCTTTAGTTTATCCATCTGTTTGGGGGTAACCAGCAGTGCTCTTTGACAATCGAACCCTGAGATTATCGATCACATGGCCTTAAAAGTATTTAAACTTGGGGTGATAGTTAGAGATGATGTTGGCCAGCAAGCTATGGTATCTCTAAATCTTATGGACAAAGATGTTGGCAAGGTGCCTGGAGTCGACATTAGGGCTGAGAGGAATGAAATGCGCTGTCTTGGAGAAATGATCAATGATCACCCACACTTGGGTGAAGCTAACAGAATGAGGCAGGTCCATCACAAAACCTATAGAGATTGATTCCCACAGCTGGTATGGTATTTCTAATAGAAGTAACTACCTATAGGCCTTATGTTAGCAGCCTTTATTCTATTGGCACTGGTCAAACATAAAGATATACTTGGCTATATCCTGCCTTCAATGTGGCAAGTAGAAGTCTGTGTTGATAATATGAAAGGTCTTATCTCAGGCTAAATGGCCTGCTGTAGGATGATCATGCCTAGACTTGAGAACCTCAGTATGGAGGGAAGGGGGGACATACCACAGACAATTCCATATAGGGAGGCCATCATAAATACTGTAGGGTTCCTGTGGCAAGCTCATAATGCTTTAGTATTCAGGGTTAGCAGCAATAGCTTCTCTCAAGGCTTGGTAAAAGGAAGGACTGAGCGAGGTATAAGACCTCTCAATCTTGGCAAAATACTGTCCTTTCTTGAGAAAAAGAAGACTAAGCTCCGGTGCCCCCTCCGTAGGGACATGGTCCCCACATCTACTCACAGCATGTTAGCCATGTCATGGACTTACCTGGCTGATACACTATCTGGAAATTGATGGAGCGCAATTTCTCCATCCACTGGGCCTGTCTCCTGGAAAGGAGCTAAGTGGTCATAAAGTACTCCAGGTTCTTATGATCTGTTACTACTAGCACTGGATGAGCTATTCCCTCACACTAATATCTCTATTGCATATAAAGGTATTCGAACACTGTAAGCATCTCCTTGTTATAGACCTTGTAATTCCACTCTGCAGGTTCAAGTTTACGAGAGTGGAATGGTAATGGGCAAATTGAACCATCTAGAAACCGGTGCGACAGCACCCCTACAAGGGCAAAGTTACTGGTATAGTTTCAGCTTGAAGGGGGACTTGAGAATCGTGGTGGACCAGGATAGGTGCAGAGGTGAAGAGGGCTTTGAGGGTGTTAAAGGCAGATTGCTGCTGAGAACCCTAGGTCTAGGGCTAGTTGTATTTAGTGAGGTTTGTCAAGGGTTTAGCAATCTTCAAAAATCCTTGGATAAAGACCCAATAAAAGTTTGCCAGGCCCAAAAACGAATAGATATCACAAACTGTAGTAGGAGTTGGCCAATCTTATATAGCTTGAATCCTATCCTCCAAAATGCTAATGCCCTTATTGGGGATGATGAACCTAAGGAATTCTACCTCATAGACTGCCCCAACACACTTGGCAGGCTTAAGGGCCAGCTTGTATTTATCAAGGCACTTGAGGACTTCATGCACAAGGTATCATGTTCTTCCTTAGTCACAGTATAGATCAGCATGTTATCCTGATAAATGAGGACACCAAGATCTAGAGGTCACCAAAAATTGTGTGCATCATTTCCTGGAAGACAGCAGGGGCACTGCAGAGACTAAATAGCAACACCAAATACTCATACTGGCCATAACGTGTGCAAAAAGATGTTTTCCACTTATCACCCTTGGCGATATGAATGAGGCTATATCTGTTTTTGAGGTCAAGCTTGGTGAACCATTTCACATTACTGATTCAGTCTCTAAGTTCACCTATAAGGGGAAGAGGATAGGGGTTATGAATAACGATGTTATTCAAACCCTAGTAGTCAATACAAAGGTAGAGGGAACCATCAGCCTTTCTCATGAACAGGATAGGAGTGCCTATAGGAGACTTGTGGGCCTGATCTTCCCCTCCTTGATCATCTGATCAAGGTACTCATATAGGGCATAGAGCTTAGTCTCTAATAGACGGTAAAGTGGGCTGCAGGGAGGAGTGATTCCTTCCTTCAATTCTATTTTACAATCCTATTCCTGATGGGGAGGGAGCAAAGAGGCAAAGTATTTGGAAAATACAGCAGGATAGATCTGTTCCCACTTATTACCTTCAAAGGTTGAGGAGATGGAAGACTGTATGAAGAGCTTGCCAAAACTACCCACTGGAGCTCTAGTCATGGCAGTGTACCAACAATGGACATCTCCTTCATTGACTAGGGTGTCCACCCACCTAAGCAGTCTGCTACTGACAGCCTTAGTATTGGCGTAGAAGTCATTATCCTTCATCAATTGAAATTCCAAGACCATCTGGACCAAAGGGGTCATGAGATGGTTCTTGCATTTAGAGGAGGGGAAACCTATAATGATAGCCCAGTCATAATTGACCTCTGGTTCATGATCTTGGAACCACTTAACAGGAAGGTATATGTCCACATCAGGAGGCATAGGGCCAATGTCAAAATCAATAAGTTTGCGATGGTTAAGGACCTGCATATATAGTTAAGGGGTGTAATACTACTCTTATCGGCAAGAACTATCATAGGCAAAGATGTGGACTGCCTGGGACCTCTTCTTTTTAGGGACAGGGAGCTAATTGGAGACATAAGCACCTATCACTCCATTGTCCAACTTGGCTGTAGCTGTGATCATGTGCACTTGGGGGCCCTCAATAGAATAGGTTTTCCAGCATAAAGTAACTGGAACTGTGATGCACCTGCCTTAGGCAGGGCCTTCTTTAGAGGAAATAATGGTTGACATGATAGCAGTAGTGAATATGTTCGCTGATCTCTCCTAGGAAACTCATGGCTGGAGCTCACTATACATCTTGTCTGCAAGGAGGTTGTCCCAAAATGCAGGAGTTAGAAAAGCAGTGGAGGCAGAATCAGAGAACTAGATAGATCTGTAAAGAATGGTAGTCTACTATACAGCCAGCACATTTCGACCCAGACTAGGTCCTCCTTAGGTAGAACTTTCAAAAGAAAAGGAAAATGCAACCTCTTATCAATGCCTTTATAAAAAGAAGGAAAATCATACATGAGGGTATCATAACAATCGTAAAGGACATTAGGTCATAACACATCACTCATGGGTATCATGAATTACATTATCCTTAATACTGGCAGGCCCACCTACCGAGAATTGAACAATAGTTCTGAACACCAGCTCCTTAGTAGAAGAAAATGCATGAAGGAAATTTCAATCAATGGACTTTAAGCAAATTTTGTGCAACAAAAACCAATGCTTCAAACTAACTGGGTCTTAAGGAAACAAAGGAAAATCGGGGAGGTGGTATGGGATGCCACAAGGGAAGGAAAATTACACCATGGGGATGTCATTCCAATCCTTCCAGTTATATAGGAGATCGACCACTCTTGCTGCAGATGTCTTTTGCTGCTTTGAGGAGGAGGAGCTCTTATCATTATCTGCATTGTGTTTAGTTGACCTGGATGCAATCTTGACTGTGGAGATAGAGAACTTCCTAGTTGAGTAACAGTCCTTAACACTGTGGTGTTTGGACAAGCAGTACAGATAGGCCTTATTCTTTTTAGCCCACTTCTTTTCTTCCTCAGTAAGTTGAGGAAGATTCCCTTTGTCCTAGGAAGAGGACCATAAGGGATGCTTATCCCTGGTCTTTTTCAGCTTCGAAGGAGCAGACTGGCCAGAAGTATATTTGGTCGAATATCTCTTGTAGGACTGCTATATAGCTACCTGGGCATCCTCTATTGCCAGGCCTACTTTCACAACATGAGAAAGCTACTTGGCTACAGGGGTATCATGTATCGTTTGGGCTGCCATAGCCAGGTAGAGATCTTCCTTCAGACCTCTCTCCACCCAAAACTTGAAGGTTTCTTGGTTATGCTAGATGACCTAGTTATGCGCCTCTATATAGGTGAGGTAGGAGAGAATGCCTTTGGTCTGCTGGGCATTGATCATCTCCCTGATGGCCTAGGGCTTGGTAGCAAAGGCCCTAAAGTAGGTCTTCACCGCCTCACTGAAGTCATCCTAAATTGTCATGTGCTGGCTCCATTGGTGAGCATTGGCTTGCAACCAGATCACTGCTATACCCATCATATATGTCGAGGTAAATTCAGTTTGGATCCAGTCATAGGGGAAGGCATGTGACAGGAGCGCAAAGTAGTTCTTGCACTATGCGATGAACTTCCTTATGTCCTCTGCCTTCCTATAGAATTTCTCTGGATTTGCCAGTTTGGGACCCTTGAAAGTAGCTGATAAAACAGGAGGTGGAGCAGGAGTAGAGCGATTGGAGGAGGGTACCAGTGGGGTAGTTTGTCAGAGGGCCTCCTGCACAATCTAGATAACATCACTCTCCTAGAGGGGACAAGGCCAGATTTCGCAGGGAGGAGGTAGAAAGGAGGCAAAGGAGGTTAAGCCCCTTCCCTGGGAAGGTACTGCAATGGCAGAATGGGAAGGTACCAGAGGAGTATAGGAGGTAGGTTGGGAAGGAGGGTATAATGTTGGAATAGTTGGCTACAACCCACAAAAGAGAGGTCTAGGCCTCGGAGCAGGTAGAGGAGTGGAGATGTGAGTCGCCCCCTTATCAAGATCTATTAACTCATCCAGATTTCGAGAGACTAGAGGGGAGACTACAGACCTATAGTGCTCCTTGTACTAGTAGTACAATTCCTTCCCTATTTTGGCATCATTGTTGGCCTTTATCAGGTCTTCCTGGAGCTTGACCACATCTTCCTTCCTTAATATATATGTAGTAGAGAGGGCTTCATTCTCTGCCCTAGGCCGCAGAATCTGATCTTCTGCCTCACTAAGTCTAGCTTAGAGAGGGACCTCACCCTGCTACAAAACTTCACTTCTGGCCTTCACCTCAGCCAGCATCACCATTAGATTGGCGATCTGTTTGTTTAGGGAGGCCAGCAAGTGCAGAGCCTAGTCTGCTAGCTACTGGCAGACGTCCACTATTTTGCAGTTAAGCTCCTAGACCATATCCTGATAGGCCTTATTGAGGGTGTTAGTGTAGTCCAACTCCCTATAGGTAAAGGAGACCCACTCCTTCTGGATCTACTTGATAGCAGACACGAACAAGTTTGTCATTAAAGGGGGAAAAGCTACCGACAACTTAGGGAGGGGTTTCTGAATTGTGCGGTGGAGAACAATAGTGGCATAGACAATGGATACCATATCATCACGCTATTTCTGAAACTACTCCTTGGTGTCTTAAAGAGCCTATTTAAAGGGCTCTTTGCCAAGAAACTACCTTGCCTTATGCAAGGCTTGCACCGTGGCCATATAATTGTCAATGAACATTTTCTATTGCTTGTTGGCATAGGCTAACTCAGTGGGTTTGAGGTTGATAGTGGCCTCCTTATACATAGATACATTGGAGGCTAACAAGCAAGTAGTCTACACTATGTAGGCTAATGGGTTGGTGAGCTAAGTGCCTATGACGAGAGTAAGAGATACATCAGGTATCGGAACAGAAGCCATCTTCTTTATAGAATATAGTGTGATGGATCAACCTATATAGATTATATATGACATGGTAAATATACCTCAGGTACACTTTGTAAACATTACTGAGTAGACTCAGATATCTTGGCTAAACAAAAGCTCAACTGAAAGGTATCCTTCCTACCATGATCGGGTAGACTTCTAGTGGAAGACGAGAAAGAAAAATATATTCTTTAAGGCTTGAAGATAACTCAAGGCTTTCACAATAGTGATCACAGACAAGAGACAAGTAACTATCGCTGAAGAAGGAATGAAGGAAAGAGAAGAAGACAAGCTTTCTCTTTTCCATCGGTCAAACTCTTCTACCAGGCAGCTTTGCACGAACTTAATCGGATGGCCTAAGTAGAGAGGGAGCGATACATCGCTAAGCGCCGTCAGGGTAACCCTTCATACGGCTATTGTGATCATCGGTCACATTCGCTTACAAGGACTGAACCAGTAATTAGGCAACCTTGCATGGTCAGGGAAAACTCGCTTACGCTACAAAACCCACGACCAACCGGTAATTCGTGGTATGGAATGGGACGAGTGGGATTTGAACCCAGAGAACAAGACAAGGACAACCATGCACTTATATATCCTATCCTTCACCTGAGCTGATAAAGAGATGATAAAAATGAAAAAGAAACACAAAGAACCATTACACATTCTAGACCATCTCCTGATTCCTAATTGCTGAAACCTGTAGAAGAGTCTAGAAATCACAGGACATAATTAGTACTGAATTTGACTATGATCACCTATCACCCTTCAGGCCTCACTCCCGTTTAGTGATAGTCTCTTTCGATATAAGTCTAATCACCTAATCAAGACCTCATGGCTCACTAGGCCAATGTCGAGTCATACTATTATCTGATCATATGGTAACTGTGGGGCTGACTTCCTACAACTAGTCAGGGGTAACGGCAAAGCCACACTATGCTATGCTATGCTATAAAGCCATGTAATAGAGGATCATCTCCAGAGCACTTAATACAATGGTGAAGGGTAGAGACAGCATACTCACATGTTGACATTATAAGTGTAACCTCCATCATAGCGCATCGTCCAGGTACTTTGAGGCTAACCACTACCGGTGTTCATAACACTATATTTAATCCTATTTAGATAGAAAGAGGCTAGGGTACCCTTGCTTAAGATGAAAATTTGATATATCAAAAGTGTGGATATGCCATAGTGTAGGACTTTATGCAAATTCTTTTGTAAACTATAAAGAGTAGTTTAGAAAATGAAGAATGAATAATCATCATCATCATCATCAAAAGGGCAGAAAAGGTACTAGAAGTAGAGATAAAAGTTAGGAGTCAGGTTTGAGTGTTTAAATAGGCCTATAATAGTAAAAAGAGGAGTATAAATGGTTGCTTTTCTCTTCTTTTTCTTATGCTTTTTTTTTTTTTTTTTTTTTTTTTTTTCTTTTTTTTTTT
>JABYPW010001977.1:0-12835 GCA_016880775.1 Phymatotrichopsis omnivora | reverse complement strand
CTCCCACAGTACCATACCCGCCGAGACCGAGAAATAATTGTCGATGTCAAAGAACCATCGGCCTTCGGCGAGGACGCCCATATCCAGATCCGCGACCGAGTCAACTCGGCCCTTGACAAAGCCAAAGCACCTTTGTTCCTGTGCATCCAGAGATGCTGAAACAACAATCCCACCACCCTCGTCCTCACTACCATGGAGACAGTCACCGCCGCCGCCGTCCTTTCCTACCAAACTGTCATCACAAAAGCTGTTGGCGAGTTTGCCGAAGTCAAAGGAATCAACTGCAATCACACATGGAAGAAGTATATCGTCCATGCCGTCCCCACTGCCACTGACCTCAACACCGTAGGACAGATGTCCTGACTCCGTCAAGAGATCGAATGCTACAACTCCGGTGTTACTCTCGCCATGACCCCGCGCTGGCTGACGTCTAGCTCCAAGATCAACAAACAGAATCACAGCTCGCTCGTGATTACTGTCATCGACAGTAACAATGAGGCCCGCATTCTCAAAGGGCTCACTATCCTTAACAAGACCCGTCGCACCGTCAAGTACATTCCCTTCAGCGCTGACACCCAATGCTCCCGCTGCTCGAAGTTTGGACACCCGGTCCAGAACTGCCAGTCCCCTCCCTGCTGCTGCCTCTGCACCGGCCCCCACACCATCTCTGAACATACCTGTAGTGTTGCTGACTGCAAACAACCGAAAGGTTTCGCCTGCGAGAACACCGTTCTCACATGCGCCAACTGCGCCGGCCCCCATAAAGCGAACGATCCAATCTGTATGACGATGATCCAGGCCAAACTCGCCGAGTCTAATAGGAAGGATCAGTCCACCCCTATGGGTGGAGTTTAATTTCTCTCTCCCTAGCTCGTTTCTGTTCTTTCGCGATGTAACTAGTGTTTTTCTGCTTCGGTAAAGTGCGGAGGAGTTTACGCGTTTCTCTTTCTCTCTTCTCTTTTATTTTTCGCTCAGTCGCGTAGTCTGCATAGGGGGTTTTTCTTTCGTTGTTTTAAGGTTCGCCTAGCGATTGTTTTTCCCTGGTTGGCTTTTGTACGTAGTTGTCTGCGTTTCTTTCTTTTTCTTCTTTCGGGTTTCTGGTATGAGTAGGCGGAGGACCATCGTGTACTCTTTGGTTATGTTCTTACTCTTGGCTGAGTGTAAACGCCCCGCCGGGGGTATGCGATGTAAAATAACTTAATGGGAGAGTCATATAGGTCACTTCATGTGGGCGCCCCCCACTACTGACACCACCTGGGCCCAGGTAGTGAAGAAAAGCAAAGGCAAGGCCCAGGCTATGCCAATCCCGACTGCTACTACTACTTCCACCCCGAAGTACCCTACCAAGAGGGAGAGAGAAATCATCGTCAATCTCGAGGGAGAAGTCCCCGAGTTCAACCCAATCACTGTCAGGGACACTGTCAACGCCGTGCTAGTTGACAAGAAAGCCCCATCCGCTTGCCGTGTCCGATCTGTCAGGAAGGCCGGCGCCTCCAACATTTTCCTCTCTGTCATGGAGAATACCACCACCCAGCAAGTCCTTGCATACAAGCCCACCATCGAAGAAGCTGTCTGCAAGTTCTTCCCCACCACCACTGGTCTCCGCCGGAACTTCTTGCACAAGAAGTACATTGTGCACAATGTGCCAACACCCGTCCTCAACACCTCTGACGTCGAACATATGTCGCTCATCCACAAGGAGATCGAGATATTCAACCAAGGTGTTGTACTTGCCCAAACCCCACGCTGGCTCGCTTCGAAGGATAAGCTCATTGGCAAACCTGCCTCCTCCATTGTCATCACCGTGGTGGTGAACAATAACCATTACCACATCTCCCAAGGTCTGACCATCCTCAACAAGAATCGTCGGACTGACCCGTACATTGCCTTCTCGAAGGCTACCCAATGCTCCCGCTGTTGTCGCTTTGGCCATCACCAACTGAAGTGCACATACTCCCCCAACTGCCGCATCTGCGCTGGACCCCACGCTATCTTCGAGCACTCTTGTGGCAATACAGAGTGTAAACGCCGCGGACGACAATGCGAACATACGGTACTTAAGTGTGCCAACTGCAATGCCGCCCACCCCACCAACGATCCCCTCTGCCCTGAATATTTGAAAGCCTTGGCTAAGAATAACAAGCGAGTGGAGAACCTGCGTGCTGTGATGGAAGAGGGAATGGAGACTTAGGGCCCCTCGGTGTTTCATCTTTTTCTTGCTAGTGTTGTTCCCTTGAGTGTAAGAGTTCTGTGAGTTTGGCTTCTGTTTTCTCCATTGTCCGTTTTCTTTCATTTCTCTTTGGTTAGTGTTCTTTGCTTTTACCTTGATCCCTTCTGGTTGTTGTAAGGTTCGCCTCGCTGGAGATGGGAAAGGGGTTCCCTGGGCTTTTCTTTTTCCTTTTCGCTTAAAGTCTTTCTGCTGTCTCGACGTACTAGGTAGTCGCTTTTGTGCCGGTCACGTTTCATTTCTTTGGAGTGTTACTTTCCCCCGCCGTTCTTTTCTTTCCGCCCCGTCTCTTCTATAGTTTATTGCGTGTAAGCGAGGAGGATTCGGGAACAAGCCTGTATTTTATCGTGTAAACCGTAGACGCGCTACCGACATTAGGTCAGCTGTCTTCTACCTCTGTCATAGCTTGACATAGCTGCAAGTGGAGGTTCTTTAGATGACCCCTAGCGGGGTCGTAAAGATAAAATAAAAATGAATTTCCCCCCCCACCTGGTCGCTTCATGTGATGGCAAACTCCTGGGCTACAATGCAAAAGAAGTTGGAGTCTATCTAGGAACACAACAGGCTGGAATCTGCGCAGTGGACACCTTTAACTCCACCAACGTAATCAGTTTCTTTGCAAGTGACCTCCCCAAAATCAAGCTCTCGTTGGACATTGTCCACACAAAACTCGACACTATCATCGCTGGCCAAGCTGACCTCGCTAACCGAGTAGCCGCCCTTGAGTCCCGACTGCCCCCGCCCACTACCGAGACCCCAGCGCCTGTCGCAGAGGCCCTACCTACCCCACCTGAAGTCCTTGAGTCCCTCAAGGACATCCAAAAGCAACAAAAAGTGACTGCGAAAGATCTTAGAAAACTTTGTTCGATCGCTACCACCTCTACCTCCCTCCCCGCCCTACAACCAGCCCAAGACACGTAAACTTGGGCCCAAGTCGTCTCCAAAAAACAAAAGAAGAAGGGTGGTCTGGTCACCCAGAAGGATCTCCTCCCAACCACCCTGCTTCCCCTCCCACAGTACCCTACCTGCCACGACTGTGAAATCATTGTCGATATCATAGATCCATCAGCCTTCGGTGAATACGCGCACATCAAGATCCGCAACCGAGTCAACTCGGCCCTAGACAAAGCCAAAGCCCCCTCTTTCTTGTGCATCCAGCAATGCCGCAACAATAACCCCACCACACTTGTTCTCACCACCATGGAGACAGTCACTGCCGCTGCCATCCTTGCCTACCGCCCCATCATCACCAAAGCTGTTGGCGAATTCACAGAAGTCAAAGGAATCAACCGCAATCACACATGGAAGAAGTATATCATCCATGCCATCCTAACTGCTACTGATCTAAACACCGTAGGACAGATGTCCCGACTCCGTCAAGAGATTGAATGCTACAACTCCGGTGTTACCCTTGCCATAACCCTGCGCTGGCTGACGTCCAGCTCCAAAATCAATAAACAGAATCACGGTTCACTCGTGATTACTGTCATCGATAACAACAACGAGGCCCGCATCGTAAAGCATCTCACCATCCTCAACAAAACCCGTCGCACCGTCAAATACATCCCCTTCAGCGCCGATACCTAATGCTCCCGCTGCTCCAAGTTTGGACACCCTGTCCAAAACTGCCAGTCCCCTCCCTGCTGCCACCTCTGCGCTGGTCCCCACACAATCTCTGAACATACCTGCAGTGTCGCCGACTGCAAACAACTGAAAGGTTTCGCCTACGAGAATACTATTCTCCGATGCGCCAACTGCGCCGGCCTCCACAAAGCGAACGATCCGATCTGCATGACGATGATCCAGGCTAAACTTGCCAAGTCTAACAGGAAGGATAAGTCTACCACCATGGGAGGAGTGTAGTTTCTCTTTCCTTGTCTTGTTTCTACTTTTGCTTCCCTCGCGATGTAACTAGTGTTTTTCTGCTTCGGTAAAGTACAGAGGAGTTTGCGCGTTTCTCTTTCTCTCTTCTCTTTTATTTTTCACTCAGTCGCGTAGTCTGCGTAGGGGGTTTTTCTTTCTATGCTTTAAGGTTCACCTAGTGATTGTTTTTCCCCGGTCAGCTTTTGTACGTAGTTTTCTGGGTTTCTTTTCTTCTTTCTTTTTGGGTTCCCGGTACGAGTAGGCGAAGGATCATCCTGTACACTCTGGTTATGTTCTTGCTCTTGGTTGAGTGTAAATGCCCCTCCGGGGGTATGGGATGTAAAGTAACTTAATGGGAATCGCATATAAGTCGCTTCATGTGACGCGCTACCGACACTAAGTTGGCTGTCTTTTTACCTCGTGCCATAGCTTTCCATAGCTGCAAGCGGAGGTGCTTTTAGACAACCCCTATTGGGGTCATAAAGATACAATAAAAATGAATTTCCCCCCCCCTGTAGTCGCTTCATGTTCGCTAGTAACATATTCCTCTCTGTAATGGAGAACACCACTGCCTAGCAAGTACTTGCCTACAAGCCAACCGTTGAAGAAGCCGTTCGCAAGTTCTTCCCCACTGTCACTAGCCTACGCCCAAACTTCCTTCAGAAGAAGTACATTGTGTATAACGTGCCAACCCCCATTCTTAACACCTCGGAGTTCGAACACATATCGCTTATCCATAAGGAAATCGAGACTTTCAACCAAGGTGTGATCCTCGCCCAAACACCATGCTGGCTCACTTCCAAGGACAAGCTAGTCGGCAAACCTGCATCCTCAATTGTCATCACAGTGGTGGTGAACAACAACCATTATCGCATTTCACAAGGCTTGACCATCCTTAATAAGAATCGTCGAACCGACCCATACATCACCTTGAAGGCAACCCAGTGCTCCCACTGCTACCGCTTCGGTCATCACCAACTGAAGTTCACATTTTCCCCCCGCTGCCGTATCTGCGCAGGACCCCACGCCATCTTCGAGCATTTCTACAGCAACACAGAATGCAAACGCCATGGGTGACAATGCGATCACACAGTGCTCAAGTGCACTAATTGTGATGCCGCCCACCCCGCCAACGATCCCCTCTGCCCCGCTTATTTGCAAGCCTTGGCTGATAATAACAAGAGAGTAGAGAACCTGCGTGCTGTGATGGAAGAGGGAATGGAGACTTAGGGCCCCTGGGTATTTCATCTTTATCTTTGCTAGTGTTGTTTCCTTGAGTGTAAGCGTTCTGTGAGTCTGGCTCTTGCTTTCTACTTGGTACTTTTTTCTTTCCTTTCTCTTTGGTTAGCGTTATTAGCTCGTACCTCGATTCCTCCCAGTTGTTGTAAGGTTCACCTCGCTGGAGATGGGAAAGACGTTCCCTAGGCTTTTCTTTTTCTTTTTTTGCTTAAAGGTTCTCTGCTGTTTTGATGTACTGGGTGGTCGCGTTTTTGCCGGTCGTGTTTTCTTTTATGAGTTTTACTTTCCCCCGCCGCTCTTTTCTTTCCGCCCTATTTCTTCTTTAGTTTATTACATGTAAGCGAGGAGGATTTGGGAACAGACCTGTATTTTATCTATCTATAGACTGCGCTACCAACATTAGGTTAGCTGTCTTCTACCTCCGTCATAGCTTGACATAGCTGCAAGTGGAGGTTGTTTTAGACGACCCCTAGCGGGGTCATAAAGATAAAATAAAAATGAATTTCCCCCCCGCTGGTCGCTTCATGTTCAGGGCTATGGGATTTAAAATCACTGAACGGGAATAAAAGAAAGGTCACTTCATGTTCATAGGACTCTCAAGAATCTCGACAACCCACCCACCTTGGGGTGAAGATCCTCCTCGTTAGCCCGCACCTGGGCTGGTCTCTTCTATCTTGCAGCAAATGATGATTCTTTTTCAGATGCTCCATAACCCCTACACCTTCCCGACTGTGCAAACCATGGCTTAGTGAGACACTTTTCTTGCGACGATACCAGAGATACATCGTTGACCATCTCAACGTTCGTCTGAGGCCTGACCGTGTTAAGCGAGCAAGCGAACAGACTCCCACGATCGGTCTCCTCTGGAGGTTGCGACACAGGATTGTACTGTCATTCCAGGCTCGCTTAGTGAGCCTCCGATCACGCCACGTCAATGCGACGCTCTTAGAGCTCCTAGGAGGGGTGTCCAGGGCCCCCAGAGCGTCGCCCTAATTTTACCGAGGATGCAGCGGCGTCCACTCTGTTTTTCCCATGGTCGCACCAGGTGACCTTTTCCTTTGTTGCAGTAAGCAACAATGCAGTCGGTGGAGGTGGAGGATTTCCTTTGTTCTAAGGGTAATGTGACTGGCAGGAGTGGAGGATTTACTGTCTTTTGTTAGGCGAGTGGCAGGAGCGGAGGATCATCCTGTATTCTCAGTTATGTTCTTACTCTTGATTGAGTGTATACGCCCCACTTGGGATATGGGATGTAAAATAAACTAAAAGGGAAATAAAGTAAAGGTCACTTCCTTTTCAGCTGTATAAAGGGTTACCCTGACGGTGCTTAGCGAGATCGCTCCTGTATTATGCGACTATGTCATATGCTCTTAATTGAGTGCGACGCCCCATCCATACATCAGTGACCGTAGGAGGACAAGATAAGGTCACTTCATGTTCAACTATGTCATATGCTCTTAATTGAGTGCGATGCCCCATCCGTAAATCAGTGAAACTGAGGGAGGAGAAGTAAAGGTCGCTTTATGTTCCAGGCCTCTCACACTTCCTTTCCCCCCCCCAACATTACATGGTCGGCTTTTGCGAAGAACTTGCCTACCTTTACTATAGTCACCATAACCACCACCCAAACGCCTGTTGATACTATTCCTATCCCATCACCGCCTGGCCCTCAGATAGAGGTTGGAGCACTGCTTACAGGCTGAGCTCAAAATAGGACATAGCAACACAGTCGAAAATACCAAAAATGTTTCAACAAAATCCCATCATAGTCTCCAGTGGAGAAACATCTACCAACCCCTCACAAAGATCTGAGAACCTTCCCACCCTCGACCCAGCTATCATCTACCACCCCATGCGTACCCGTCTGCCGTCATCCCAGCCAACCCTCTCCAAAGCACAAAGTGCCGTCAAACCGGTCCTAGAATTCCAAAGCCCCTGCCCCTTCAACCAAGAAAACATAGCCCTACAAGATGAGTGGAACTCCGACTACAGGCTCATGGAACAAGACGTTCAATGCCTGCAAATGGCTGAAGAAAACCAACTCCCAGTCAACACCCCCACCCTGACCCAAACCTCCTCCTTAGGGTACACCATGATCAGGGAACAAGGTCATGAGGACAACCAATCTCACCAGAGCACAGCAGAGGCGCTACTCCACCTTACCCCCTTCTCCCTAACTACCCAGCACCAGGCCACAGCAGAGGCTATTCTAAACTTCTCCTCCTACAACGCAACCCCGCATAAAAACATGGACATTGATAGCAGTATCTATAAGAATCCCACCCCCCCCAGCACCCAACCAGAAGACAGCTACCCAACCTTAAAGGGATCCAGAAGCAGATCGCTCTTGACCCTCTCGCTCCCCTCGCTCCCCAACTCGAATGTATCTATGCATGCAGACGACCAATCTGACACAGAATCTGACAAGACCACAAAGTCCATCATCAATAAAGGAAAGAAAAGAGCACAAACAGTGGAAAAGGAAACCTTCTCCCTGATCCCCCTACACCCCAGATACGAACAAGCGAGCATGATGCCCGACAACCAAGGTAAAACGTTCCACTAGCTAATCGACAACGAAGACAAAAGACTCTTCCTAAATGCAGAAGCCTTCAGCAGTATAGCCCAGGCCCTGAACCACATCTGAAGAAAACTTGATGACATATACACCGAATGACATGACCTAAACCAACAAATCAGACAGATTAACTAGCAGCTCTGCGACTAAACCAACGAGCTAATGTACCTCAAGGCCACGGTACACAGACTTACAAGCACCACCCTGGCTCCCCCCCCCCAAACACAAAACCAGTCCCAAAGCAGCAAGAAATCAATGCCGCAACTAACAGGGTCACATATGGAAACCCAAAAATCGCCTAAATCTACCCAAAGCCCGTCCACAGAAGCAGGCCCCTCAAAACTACTGAATACAAACCAACCCCAGAAGACATAGGCCTAAAGAGCTGCAGAAGGAAATGGCCCACCAACCCCCAACTAAAATAGAAACAACAACAACGAACAATCCAAAAACAAAAACCAAAAAACCAAAACATACCCAGTGGCAAGAAGAGAACTACACTCCCCGACAACTGGAGTAGTTCACCCAGAAATCGCTAGAGCAAACCCTGAGAAACTCAGAGAAGCCTACATCAAAGCCATAGCTAAAAAAGGCATGCCCACTAAACTCAGAAGCCTAACTATAAGAGTCAACTACAAGTCCACAATTGTGATCACCACCCCCCCTACCGTAGTTGCCAGATCCCTCGTCCCATACATCAATGCCCTTGACTACGTAACCAAAGTC
Organism: Phymatotrichopsis omnivora; assembly: GCA_016880775.1. NCBI lineage: Eukaryota > Fungi > Ascomycota > Pezizomycetes > Pezizales > Rhizinaceae > Phymatotrichopsis > Phymatotrichopsis omnivora. The sequence goes on along the minus strand of JABYPW010001977.1, from coordinate 4,205 downwards.
ACTACAAACCCTGAAGTTGAAAGAGAAGGCTTTAGAGTCACCACAATGTTTACAGAGGTCATCATACACTCTGTCCCCACAGCACCCCTTAGGGAAATCCCCGTCAACAAGCTCGCTGAAGAACTCTTCTACGTCGCGGACGTCGAAATTGCCGTGGCGAGATACCTCAAAAATAAAGATAACAGAAAGAAAAACCCTTCAGGTGGCACATATGCCGGCATGGCCATCAGAATCACACAAGACCAGGTCACAAAACTAGGCAAACAAGTTGTACTTTTCAACAAAACCTGTAAAGTAGCGAAGTCCTAGAGATCGAATCCCTTATCAGTATGTTTTAGATGCTTCCAACTAGGCCATGTCAGCACTAAGTGCAAAGAAGAGAAAGAAGGCTATAACATATGTGGAAACAAGCACGACGCCTTCCCCTACCACAACACTAAAAATCACATATGCCCCCTCTGCAAGTTCAATGGCATATGCGAGCACAACGGGCTCACCTCCACAAACTGCAAAGGAGATCACAAAGCTACCGACCCAAACTGCCTGGATGTAAAAGGAGCAAAAGACCTCTATGCAAGAGAGTTAGAAGGAAAAAGAGCAGCTTGGATGAATCAGATTATTATGGAAACTGAAATACACCCTGAATTATAAATGGAGAAAAAAGAGAAGAAAGTCCAGTGGGGGCTAGACCCACATCTAGTCTTTAAAATCCTTCAACACAACTGCAATCACTCTCAGAGCAACTTTCAATCCTTAATGCACAGAGCAATATCGAACAAGGCCAACGAGGTTACCGTCCAAGAACCACCAACCTTCAGGAATGTCCCCCTATCCCACAACAGCTTCTACAGATTCTACCCCAGTGATATGATGAGATCAAGGGTAGCCCTATATGTCAACAAATCATCATCAATAAATCCCTTCCCTATCAGAAACAAAAAAGGAGATGAACAGGTAGTAAGGCTCTTCATCAACAAACATAACTTCCTTGATATCACCAACGTCTACCTCCCACCAGCAACCAAAAAAGAAGACCAAAACTAGAGCTAGATTTTCACCAACAACAAAAACCTCATCATAGGAGACCTCAACCTCCACCACCCATGGTGGGGAGCAAGAACAACCCAAGAAACAGAAAGAGCAGAAGGCATGGTAGAAAAAGCCACAGAAGAAGGCTACTACCTCCTTAACGAACCAGACCAACCAACAAGACTAGGAAACCCAAAAATGAACCAAAGGGACACCACAATAGATCTCACCTTCCTCTCCCCTGCCACCACCGAATGGAATGCCGACTGGCAAATATGTCCAGATGAGCACCAAACCAACAGCGACCACAAGGTCATTGCGATTACGCTCTCGAAATCAGGCAGCACACAACACAAAAAAGTCACCCTCGATTATGCCAAAGAAGATTGGGAAAAAGTCAAAGCCAACCTAGAGAACTGCCTTTGACAGCAACAACCCAGATGCCTAGCTAGAAAACAACAAAAATGACCTATTGAATACAGCAAAAAAGAACAAAGCCCTGCCCATAAGGACCATCACGAGCAAGTCCAAAGCATGGTGGAACAAAGATCTATACAGTACCCGAAAACAAATGACACAAGCAAGATACAAAGATAAGAAGAACCGAAACTCTGCAAAGGGCCAAGAAAGTTACCAGTCCAGGAAAAAAGCGTTCAGAAAATTAGTCCACTCCACCAAGAAAGACCACTGGAACAAATTCCTACAAGAGGCCATGCTCAAAGACCTCTGGACGGCCCTCTGATATACCTGACCAGCAAGAGACTACCCCCTCCCACCCATAAACAATGCCGAAACCCCAGACTAGAAAGCCCAGGCACTTATAGACCACTACTTCCTGGAAGAAGCAGAGGAACCGCTGCTGCCCCCCCTCCAGTCCCCAGATGACACAGAAGACATCTCCCCTGAAGAAGTCAAGTACGCCCTGAGGAACAGCTCCAATGCGACCGCCCCCAGCCCAGATGAAATCTAGTACAGTTTCTGCAAAAACATACATGAAACCAATGACACCATCCTACCAAAGCTCCTCAACCCGCTGTTGCAACATGGGGTGCACCCTTCAAACTTCAAATGGACCCTAGGAATAGCCATCCCAAAAGCCAAGGAAGCTAGCTACTCCGACCCAAATGCATATCGATGCATATTCCTAATCGACACCATGGCAAAAATCTTGGAAAAAATAGTCGCAATGCACCTGTCCCAACACGCAATTGAACACCAAATGATCACAGAGAACCAATACGGAGCCCTCCTAGGCTGCTCAACGATTGACGCAGTCAATACCCTAAAACATGACATCAGAGATGCAAAAAACCGAGGAAAAAAGCTTACCACCCTGTTCATGGACATCGAAAAAGGGTTTGACAGAGTCAACATATAAAGACTCCTAAAAATCCTGGAAGAAAACAACACCCTGAGGTACATCCAGCACTGGACAGCCTCGTTCCTAATCAATAGACAGCTTGCCTTCCTAGACTGAGGAACAAAGTCAACCTTCAGATCCATAAAAACAGGAGTCCCTCAGGGATCGCCCATCTCGCCCCTCCTATTTAATATATATGTTGCTAAACTGACAAGAGACAGTGGGGTGGTAAAACTTTACATGTACGTAGACAATCTGTGCATCATGGCAGAAAGTGACAGTTAAGAGGAAAATATCAGAATTCTGGAAGAGTACTGCAGAGGTCATCTGCAGAAAACATTGGACCAACTAAAGCTATCACTATCGGAGGGAAAAATGGAAATACAACACATCAGCCCAGGATAATAGGATACCCAGCCAGCCATTGAAATCCACGGAAAAACCTTCCATCACCAAGAAAAAGTCAAGTACCTAGGAATCATCATCGACCCAAAAGAAGGAATCCTGGCACATTGCCACCACAGGATCAGAAGTGCCCAGGCAGCCCTCACCAGAATCTCAAGGCTTTCATCAGGCAGCAAAGGACTAAACCTGGCCATGGCAATGAAACTGGTTAAAGCAGTAGTCCTTCCATCACTGCTGTACAGAGCGGACACCTCCCACCCCTACAATATCACCGAGAAAGCCGACAAAACCCTCGATATCAGAATAGCCGCAGTGACCAAGTGGGCATGCAGCATGTTCAGGAACACCAGCAACCATAAAGCAATGGTCGAAGGAAATATATGGCCTGCCAAACTTCAGATCATAAGATACCAGGCTAACTACGGAGTGAGACTGCTCACCATCAGCCCAGAGCACCCTAACTACCTCAGGCTCCCGCCCATGCCCAGAAGAAACAAAAACATAGCTAAGTCCCCAAAAGCCCCAACATGGAAAGTAGAACTAGAGGGACAACACTCCTGGAAAAGAATGCTTCAACTTGATACAATGGTCCACATGATCAAGGGGGGGGGGGGAATTCATTTTTATTTTATCTTTACGACCCCGCTAGGGGTCGTCTAAAAGAACCTCCGCTTGCAGCTATGGAAAGCTATGACGGAGGTAAAAGACAGCCGACCTAATGTCGGTAGCGCAGTCTACGGCAAAGATAACTACAGTATTGTTCCCGAATCCTCCTCGCTTACACGCAATAAACTAAAGAAGAGACGGGGCGGAAAGTAAAAAGCGGCGGGGGAAAGTAAAAACCAAAAAGAAAACGCGACCGGCACAAAAAGCGAACACCCAGCACATCAAAACAGCAGAAAAACTTTAAGCGAAAGGAAAAAGACAAGCCCGGGGAACCCCTTTCCCATCTCCAGCGAGGCGAACCTTACAACAACTGGAAGGGATCGAGGTAAAAGCGGAGAATACTAACCAAAGAGAAAGGAAAGATAACGGACAAAGGAGAAAACAGAAGCCAAACTCACAACTCTCTTACACTCAAGGGAACAACATTAGCAAGAAAAAAGATGAAACACCGAGGGGCCCTAAGTCTCCATTCCCTCTTCCATCACAGTACGCAGGTTCTCCACTCGCTTGTTATTGTCGGCCAAGGCCTGCAAATATACGGGGCAAAGGGGATCGTTGGCGGGGTGGGCGGCATCGCAGTTGGCACACTTAAGTACCGTGTGGTCGCATTGTCGTCCACGGCGTTTACACTCTGTGTTGCCACAGAAGTGCTCGAATATAGCGTGGGGTCCAGCGCAGAGGCGGCAGCGGGGGGAATAGGTGCACTTCAGCTGGTGATGACCGAAGCGGCAACAGCGGGAACATT
>JABYPW010001976.1:0-12836 GCA_016880775.1 Phymatotrichopsis omnivora | reverse complement strand
TCCTACCCCCACGCAAGAGGCAAGGAGCGAAGCCGCCGCCATGAAAGCAATGCTCACCTCATTCGAGGTGTCCGGCCTCTCCCCCGCCATCCGTGACGAACCTGGAATGGGAGATGTAGTCTCGATGCACACCGCTCCCCTCACTCGAGACTTGTACATTAGATACAGAGACCTCCAGTTCTACACGCAGACCTTGCCGTCCCTCCTTGCCTCGGTGAACAAGATTCAGGAGGCAGTCACCGCTATCGCTGCCGGCCAACAGTCCCTCGAAGCCCGCTTCGATGAACTTGAAGCCATCACCACCCGCAATGCTACTGTCACGGTCTCGGCTAAGACAGCCCCCACTGAAGTCGACCTCGCCCTTTCTGAGTCCATCAAAAAGCTACGGTCGGAAACGTCGAAAACTGCAAAGGCGGTGAAGAAGATTTCTTCTTCCCTCGCCTCCCCCACGCCTACTGCGCCACAAGCGGCGCCCCCCACTACTGACACCACCTGGGCCCAGGTAGTGAAGAAGAACAAGGGCAAGGCCCCGGCTACGCCCACCCCGACCTCTACCACTCCTCCCACCCCGAAGTACCATACCAAGAGGGAGAGAGAGATTATTATCAATCTCGAGGGAGAAATCACGGAGTTTAACCCTATCGCTGTACGAGATGCTGTCAACGCTGCTTTAGTTGACAAGAAGGCCCCCTCTGCCTGCCAAATCTGCTCCATACAAAAAGCTGGAGCTAGCAACATCTTCCTCTCTGTAATGGAGAACACCACTGCCTAACAAGTACTTGCCTATAAGCCAACCGTCGAGGAAGCCGTTCGCAAGTTCTTCCCCACCATCACCGGCCTACGCCGGAACTTCCTTCACAAGAAGTACATCGTGTACAATGTGCCAACCCCCGTCCTCAACACCTCAGAATTCGAACACATGTCGCTCATCCGCAAGGAAATCGAGACATTTAACCAAGGTGTAGTACTCGCTCAAACCCCGCGCTGGCTCGCTTCGAAGGACAAGCTTGTCGGCAAACCTGCCTCTTCCATTGTCATCACCGTGGTGGTGAACAACAACCATTACCGCATTTCCCAGGGCCTGACCATCCTCAATAAGAACCGTCGGACCGACCCCTACATCGCCTTTTCTAAGGCCACCCAGTGCTCCCGCTGTTGCCGCTTCAGTCATCACCAACTGAAGTGCACATTCTCTCCCCGCTGCCGCATCTGCGCCGGACCCCATGCCATCTTTGAGCATTTCTATGGCAACACAGAATGCAAACGCCGCGGACGACAATGCGAACACACAGTGCTTAAGTGCGCTAATTGCGATGCCGCCCACCCCGCCAACGATCCCCTCTGCCCCGTGTATTTGCAAGCCTTGGCCGATAATAACAAGCGAGTGGAGAACCTGCGTGCTGTGATGGAAGAGGGAATGGAGACTTAGGGCCCCTCGGTAGTTCATCTTTCTTTCCGCTTTTGTTGTTCCCTTTGTGTAAAAGTTTTGTGAGTTTGACTTGTGTTTTCTCCTTTGTCTTTTCTCTTTCCTTTGTCTTTGGTTAGTGTTTCTCACTTCTACCTCGATCCCTTCCAGTTGTTGTAAGGTTCGCCTCGCTGGAGATGGGAAAGGGGTTCCCTGGGCTTTTCTTTTTCTGGTTCGCTTAAAAGTCTTTCTGCTGTTTTATGTGCTGGGTGGTCGCTTTGGTGCCGGTTGCGTGTTCTTTTTTGAGTTTTACTTTTCCCCGCTGCTCTTTTCCTTTCCGCCCCATCTCTTCTTTAGCTTATTGCGTGTAAGCGAGGAGGATTCGGGAACAAACCTGTATTTTATCTGTAAACTGTAGGATGCGATACCGACATTAGGTCGGCTGTCTTCTACCTCCGTCATAGCTTGACATAGCTGCAAGCGGAGGTTCTTTAGATGACCCCTAGCGGGGTCGTAAAGATAAAATAAAAAATGAATTTCCCCCCCCCCCCCTGGGTGCTTGATGTTCACAGAGTACGGGATGATACAGGACAGAGGCACGGACAATGCTTTGACAAGACTCTTCTACAAAATAGACATGCTACAAAAAGCAGGCTATAAGGTCACAACAGGCTTCTTCGACATCAAAGGCGCTTTTGACAATATGACATGGAAAAAGCTTCGTGATAGGTGCGAAGAAGGAGACACCCCATAGTACATGATTCGTTGGATCATGTCCTTCCTGTCCCAGCGCAAAATCAAACTCCAATACAAAGGCTCACCAGACCAGTACTTCGAAATACAAGTAGGAACTCCACAGGGCTCCCCGCTGTCCCCCTTCCTCTTTGTCATATACATCAAACCAGTCTACGACCTGGAGGAACCGCACCTAATAAAGAGCTATGCCGATGAAGTATCAATAACGGTATACTCAAAAAACAGATGTGATAACACCCCGAAGATCCAGCGAAAGTTCCGGCAAGTCGAGGATAGAGGCTCCGACCTGGACATACTCTTCTACTATGAAAAAACCGATCTTATCCACTGGCAAACAGCAACCGAAAAAGATGAACTGGGAGACATGGACCCAATACACTTCGGTAACACGGCAATAACCCCTAAGCAGTTAGTCAGGTACCTAGGATATTTTACAGACAGAAAACGAAAACCTCTAGCACACTTCCAACAAAGGATCACAGGAACCCTATGCCTTTGGAAGATGATCCAAGGATTAGTCAGAAAAGGAAAAGGGCTCACAGCGCATAACGTAAGAAAATTCATCATGGCCATCATGATCCCCAAGGTCACGTTCGGAGCTACAGTCTTCCAACCGGACAAGCGCACCACTGCCAAACTAGACGTACTTTTTAACCAATTCGCAAGATGGATCACAGGATGCTTCAGCACTACCCTAATCAGCCCTCTCAGAAGCCTCGCAAGAATCCCCCCACCAGACCTTCTTTGCCGGTACATCCACCAGAGATACGCCATAAGAGCCGCCACGCTCCCTCCAGAACACCCGGTCACCTCAGCCTTCCCACCGACTTTCCCAATCTGGTATAAAAACTGAGACCAGAACACCACTAGACCAATGATGGGCATAAAAATGGTCAAGGGAAAATCCAAAGGACGACAAGTCCTCAACTGGAACTCCAAGGAAGGATCCCATGTCCTAGCCCCACCCCACATAGACCAGCTAGCCAGAACGTTGAGACCCCTAATGAACTGAGATATAACCTGGAACCACTTCAGTGTTCTCCCCACTGAAAAAACCCCCTCCCTGCACAGCAAAGAAAAAATGATCAGGTTACTCAAAGCCCAGCTCTTAAATGCCTGGAAAGAACAAGCTATGGATGCCAAGGGCTACATCTGTTACCCTTCCTTACACGAAGATTCGACCTTTCAGCTCCCTCAGAGCGTCAGCCAAACCCTTTTCCAAATGAGAGCAGGAAGCTCCCACCTGTCTAGACACCTCCCTTGGAGAGAAGGAAGAACAAACTGCCCAAGGTGCCACCTGGAACCAGAAACACTTGAGCACGCTATAAGGACATGCAAAGACAGAATTTTGGAACGAGAAAAATTCCTTCCAGGAAACCCTTCCCTAATGCTTTTTTTCAACAGCCCATCACTGCTTAAAAAACTCGCGGATTACATTAAGGAAACGAAAACCAGGCACCCCCTACATCCTAACCAGTACAAGTTCCAAGTGCAAGTAAGTGCCCCTGCCCATGGACCCAAATCTTGTACCCCCTTCTCTTCCCCAAGACCCCGAAGCAGATGTTCTTCATGTGGCCCGTGGGCGCATACTGTAGATTGGCTGGACACGAATTTCACAGAGGCCAATCCCGCTGAGGGACCACTTATCTTGTCCTCCCTCGGATCACTGATGTACGGACGGGGCGTCGCACTCAATTAAGAGAATATGACATAGTCGCGTAATACAGGAGCGATCTTGCTAAGTGCCGTCAGGGTAACCCTTCATACGGCCATTGTGGTCATTGGTCGCATTCGCTTACAGGGACTGAACCAGTAATTAGGCAACCCTGTATGGTCGGGGAAAACTCGCTTACGCTACAAATCCCACGACTAACCGGTAATTTGTGGTATGGAATGGGATGAGTGGGATTTGAACCCACGACCTTGCACGTTACCGCACAATGACACCAGGACAGCCTTACCACTAGACCATCCTCACCCCCGCTGAGGGACCATCGGCCCCTTCTCCTTTGTACATTTCTCCAATTTCCTTGTCTCCTTTGTCTAGTGATAGTGGACTTTCGGAGGAGGAAACGCCGGTACCTGCTTTCTCTAGTCGTTTGGCCTTACCTGTATTTGTGGACGTAGTTTTGAATGAGTGGTTTCTTTGAGTTTCTTTTCTTCTACTTTTAGGCACGCCATAGTCTTTGACTGTATGCGGATTCTTTTGTAAACTGCGAAGAGTAGTTTAGTAAAATGAAGAATGAATAATCATCATCATCATCATCTTCATGTTCACAGGATTAGTCGGAAAAGGAAAAGGGCTCACTGCACACAATGCAAGAAAGCTCATCATGGCCATCATGATCCCCAAGGTCACATTCGGAGCTACAGTCTTCCAACCCGATGCGCACACCACCACCAAACTGGATGTACTTTTCAACCAGTTCACAAGATAGATCACAGGATGTTTCAGTACAACACGAGTTGGTCCCCTTAAGAGCCTTGCAAGAATCCCCCCACCAGATCTCCTTTGCAAGTACCTATACCAAAGATACGCGATAAGGGCTGCCACGCTCCCGCCTGAACACCTGGTTACCTCAGCCTTCCCACCAACTTTCCCAATCTGCGATAAAAACTGAGACGAGAACACCGCCAGACCAATGATGGGCATTAAAATGACCAAGGGAAATTCAGAAGGAAGACAGGTCCTCAAATGGAACTCAAAAGAAGGATCACATATACTACCCCCACCCTATATAGACCAGCTAGTCAGAGTGCTTAAACCCCTGATAAGCCGAGATACGGTCTGGAACCACTTCAATATCCACTGCGCCGAAAAAACCCCCTCTCTACATAGCAAAGAAAAAATGATCAGAGTAGTCAAGGACCATCTGCTTAGTGCCTAGAAAGAATAGGGTATGGACGCTAAAGGCTACATCTGTTACCCATCCCTGTACGAAGACTCAACCTTTCAACTCCCCCGAAGCATTAGCCAAACCCTCTTCCAAATGCGAGCAGGAAGCTCGCACCTGTCCGGACACCTTCCCTGGAGAGAAGGAAGAACGAATTGCCTGAGATGTCACCTGGAACCAGAAACAATAGAACACGCGATAAGAACATGCAAAAACAGAATACTGGAATGAGAAAAACTCCTCCCTGGAAACCTGTCTCTAACGCTTATCTTCAATAGCCCATCGCTGCTCAAAAAACTCGCAGACTATCTCAAGGAGACCAAAACCGGGTGTCCTCTACACCCAAACCAGTACAAGTTTCAAGTGCAAGTTAGTGCCCCAGCCTGTGGACCCAAGTCTTGTACCCCCTTCTCTTCCCCTAGACCCTGGAGCAGATGTTCGTCATGTGGCCCGTGGGCGCATACTGTTTTTTAGCTTGACGCGAATTTTACAGGGGCCGATCCCGCTGAGGGACCATCAGCTCCTTCTCCTTTGTATGTTTCTCCGATTTCCTTATCTCCTGTACCTAGTGATGGTGGGTTTTTGGAGGAGGAAACGCCGGTACCTGCTTTTTCTAGTCGTTTGGCCTTGCCTGTTTTTTTGGATGTTGTTTTGAATGGGTGGTTTCTTTAGTTAGTGTTTTTTTTCTACTTTTAGGTACACCATAGTCTTTGACTTTATGCGGATTCTTTTGTAAACTGTGAAGAGTAGTTTAGTAAAATGAAGAATGAATAATCATCATCATCATATTCATGTTTGCAGGGTGAGGATGGTCTAGTGGTATGGCTGTCCTGGTGTCATTATGCGGTAACGCATAATGTCGTGGGTTCAAATCCCGCTCATCCTATTCCATACCACAAATTACCAGTTGGTTGCGGGTTTTGTAGCGTAAGTGAGTTTTCCCCAACTGTACAGGGTTGCCTAATTACTGGTTCAGTCCCTGTAAGCGAATGTGACCGATGACCACAATGGCCGTATAAAGGGTTACCCTGATGGCGCTTAGCGAGATCGCTCCTGTATTACGCGACTATGTCATATGCTCTTAATTGAGTGCTACGCCCTGTCCGTACATCAGTGACCATGGGAGGACAAGATAAGGTGCTTCATGTTTGCCTCATAGGCTTCTTTGAACACTTGAACCTGACCATAAGTTTCACCTTCTCACTCCGAACCTTTTTTTCCATACGATATAATAAGCTTTGATCTCAAGCAAGGGTACCTTAGCCTCTTAGTCTCTATATAGGATCCCAGATAGAGATTGCCTCACAGAGGACTATCTAGCTGGACTAAAGAACCGACGGGCCCTCAGTTAAAGACATCACCACCGTAGTATGCTCTGGTGTTGAGTTCTCAAAAGAACCCCTGTCTCTACAAGGAAGCGAAAAGACCTAGCCCCGCTTAAGCTTCTAACATGTCCACCCACCCTACCACCCCCACTAGAACAAACATGCCTCCCCCACAGTCGACTAGGCAAAGGGTCTCCCATTCAGGGTCTATATAAAGCTCATGAGAGGGTACCCCTACCCCTGACCCTTGTTATATCACCCCAACTAAGCAACAAGGTATACAAGAAAGAGGAATCTTTGATAGCCTAGCTTTCAGACACCCCCGCAGTACACCAACATCCCATACAGGAAACGATGACAGTAATGATGAAGAAGTAATCTCAGATAATATCGCAGATCGCTTAATAGAAAAACTCAGACAAAGAACACCAGAAGGGCTCACCCCTGGAGAACACCAAAAAATTATCGAAGAATATAAACAATTCTGGACAAGAAACAACCAAGAAATGCCTCTCCCTATGACGACTGACGAATTGTACCGAGAAATGGAAGTTGACATGGACGATGACCCAACCTTACATCAAACCCCCAAAAAGAACAAAGGCAAAGAAAATGAAAACCTAACACAAACCCAATCGCAAGAACCCCCTACCCCCACCCTGCTTATACAAGCTCTGCAAAATTGGGCAGACAGACCAGCTTGGGAAAAAATAACAAATGTCATAGGATACCCTTCTTTCAGAAGTCTAGCCCTCAACTTAGCAAACTCAGTACACACAAACACAAACATCCCTACCTCTGAAGCCATAATCATGCAGTCCCTCATGGTATCATATGATGGCATCACAACATATATGCAAACAAAGTTCGATACCCTTAATGAGGAAATCTCCGCCATCAAAAAAGTCAATAAAAACCTCGAAGACCAGGTTAGTAAAATGAGAGTCGATAGAATGATGGCACAGCCCACAGTCCCTAGGCCCTCTATAGGAGAGCTCACAGCTAGCATCATGAAAAATCTCCCCAAAACCAACAAACCAGAGTCTAATGAACAAAAACAAAACAAAAAGTCGTATGCCGCGATAGCCTCGAACATGAACAACAATTCTAGCAGCAATAACAGCGATGACAAAAATGCCAAGAAAACTAACAAAAAAATAACACCTCCATGAACCAAACTGAAAAGCCCCAAGCTACTCGCCTACCCTTCGCCAAAAGAAGAATGTATCTATTAAAGGAAAAAATCGAAGATGTCGAAGAAAAAGACTACATCATAGTGACCCTCCTAAATACAATAGCCCGCGCTCTGGAGAAACAAGGAAAGACCACCAATAGAATGCTCCAAGCATCCATCAATGTTAGAGGAATAGTTTCCCTTGTAACTACCCTGCATAAGAGAGCAGTGGAATACTCACCATATAACATGGCCATCCATAAAGCAGTGGAATAACACTTTCAAAGGAACATTGTTATAGACCCCAAAACTAAAACCCTGAAAAACGACCACAAATTCCAACCTGTCCAATATGCCCTAGTCAACTCCAATGTAATGATACATGGGATCCCCAGCCAACTGCTACCAGAAGACCCAGTGGATCTATACGAACTAATAGGAGACCAAATTTATGATAGCACTGGAGTCCAAATCTCAAGTGTCAGAATCATCAAACCCAAAGGAGAACCCAAACCATACTACTCCATAGCTGTCGAAATCACCCCCGACTGCCTCAGATAACTCAAAAATAGCCAAGGTGAAGTTTTCCTTTTCAACAGATTCAGAAAAGTAGAACTGATGTACACGGCCACCCCGTTCACGCAATGCACAAAATGCTGGAAATTAGGACACCCAAGATCAGGATGTAGATCAACCACCGATGTGTGCAGACTCTGTAGATCTATTAACCATACATACAAAGACCACCCATGCACCTACAAGATCGACAAAGATATGATATGCGATAGCCCCAAAACGAGAGAAGAAAAGTCCAGAAAATACTGCATGCATGCCCACCCCAACTGTATCAATTGCAGAAAAAAACACACAGCCAACTGGCCTGATTGTGATATGAAAACTAGAGCTTATCGAGAATACAACATCAGAATCATTCAAATAAGACAAGCCAAACAACAAGCTGTGGCAGGCCCATCTGGAACCAATTAAAATGATAACTAAATCGCCTACCAATACCCACAGCAAGGAATGAAAACTAAGAAAAATTAGCAAGCCCATACTCTTAACCTTCAACGTACAAAAAAGTAACAAATCTTTTATACATTTTATGTAACAAAACTTAAACAAACTGAACACGATCGTCATTGTCCAAGAACCATTCCTATACAACAACAAATTAATGAATAGCAGAGGATATAGGACTTTTGTACCAAGAGGAAAGGAAAAGGCAGTATGAGTAGTGGTTTATGTTGAAGAAGTGTTTCTTAATGAGTATTCTGTCTATCTTGTACCCCTCAGTTTTTCTTCACCAAACTTAATAGCATTAGAATTTCGTCACAATCTCTCAGGACACAACTTTCAACTTTTTGCCCTGTATAACAGGCCCTAGGGCACAGATCTTGCACTTGACTTATACTAGGGACAAATCTTCACAGAACAAAATGGAGCTATGATAATCGGAGGTAACTTTAACATACATCACCCCCTTTGGGAGCCATTCAGAATACATGACAGAAAGCAGTTCTGGCAAGCAAACTAACTAGTCGAAACAGCAACGCTTAACGAGTACATACTCCTTAACGAACTAGGAGAATTCACCAGGATAGACCCTACAGGAAGATGGAAAGTGGTTCTGGATTTATGGTGCACAAATACTAAAGGACTCCAGGAGGCCAGGACAGTCCAAGTACAACCGGATTCAGGAAGTGACTATAGGCTGGTCACACTCCAAACTTCCCTCCCAACAGAGATCGCCCAGAGAATGTACCTAGACTGGAAAAATTTCCATATACTGGATGAATCAGAACCCTCAATCCTGAGAGAAGAACTAAACCAAATGGACCTTGACTATGACCCTACACAAGAACTAGTAGAGCTATGGCTACATAAGAGACTTTTCCAACTCTATGCCATCATCACCAAAAGTGTGCCCCTCAAAAAGATCACCTCCTATAGTAAGCCTTGGTGGAATGAAGAGCTGGGACTGCTAAGAAAACTCTTCCACTCGACCGCCTGAAAGTTTAAGCACAAAAATGCGTCCATAGGAGGCAGAAACCAGGCCCAAAATTGATACTATGAAGCAATACAAAACAGCAAAGACACATACTGGGACAACTGGATTGGCAACGCAGATGAGAACGATATATGGAAAGTCAGCTGACTAAAAACCAAACCCAGAGAAGACAGAATACCTAGCATTGAGGCCCCGAATGCTAAGGAATACGCTAGGAAAATCCATAAAGGAATATTCCCCAGCAGACCATAAATCGAAGCACCACTGCCAAAATGGTACCCAGACGCCCCACCGGTCACTAGTGAAGAGATCAGAAAAGCTCTCACCAAAGCCAAAAACACGAGCACACCAGGACCAGACATGGTCCCATACAACGTCTGGAAACAAGTCAACCGATAGTGCCTATACATCTTGTCCACCCTTCTTACGATAATGCTATAGCATGGCATCCTAGCGGTAAACCTCAAAGAAAGCCTAGGAGTCATAATCCCAAAACCTAACAAGGACAACTACGATGTCATAAAGGCATACAGAATCATCAATCTGGCCAACACCCTTTCGAAACTCCTAGAAAAAGTGGTCAATGAAAGGCTCACGGAGCATGCCCTCTCCCATAACATGATCTCCAAATACCAGTATGGTATGATCTGAAACAGAGGAATAGACGATGTGCTCACAAGACTCTTCCATGAAATCGACATCTTACAAAAGGCAGGCTACAAGGTCACGACTAGGTTCGTCGATATTAAAGGAGCCTTCAATAATATGAGCTGGAAAAAGCTCCAAGACAGGCTCAAAGAAGGCGATACTCCAGCATACATGGTACACTAGATCATGTCCTTCCTCTTATAAAGGACAATCAAACTACAGTACAAAGGGTCCCCCAATCATTTTTTTGAGATACAAGTTGGAACACCACAAGGATCCCCCCTTTCTCCCTTGCTCTTCGTCATCTACATTAAACCGATACATGATACAGATAAACCGCACCTTATAAAGAGCTACGCAGATGATGTCTTAGTAATGGTATACTGAAAGGAAAGGTCCTCTAATACCCCTAAGCTCCGAAAAAGGTTTCAAGAAATCGAAGGAAAAGGCTTAAAACTAGATATACTATTTTCTCATGACAAAACTAATCTCATCCACTGGCAAATGATGAACGAAAACGATGCACCTGAGGACTGGGAGCCAGTGATATTTGGCAATACCCTGATCACCCTACAACAACTAGTAAGGTACCTAGGATACTTTGCAGACAGAAAACGAAGGCCCTTTGCACATTTCCAATAAAGAATATCAGGAACTCTTAGGCTATGGAGAGTCATACAAGGACTTGTCAGAAAAGGAAAAGGGCTCACCGCACATAATGTCAGGAAGCTAGTCATGTCCATCATGATTCCCAAGGTCACTTTCAGAGCAACAATCTTCCAGCTGGATACGTAGACCACAAACAAACTAGGAACGCTGTTCAACCAGTTCGCTCGGTGGGTCACAGGATGCTTTAGCACAATGCCTGTTTATCCCCTTAGAAGCCTTGCAAGAATCCCTCCACCAGATCTCATCTGTAAATATATATGTCAGTGATATATGATCAAGGTCATCACGCTCCCCCCAGAACACCTAGTTATGTCGGCCATCCTACCCTCCTTCCCTTTATGGAAAAAAACTCGAGACAACAACACAGCCAGACCAATGATAGGCATAAAACTGGCCAAAGGAAAATTGCATGGAAAACAGGTGCTGCACTAGAACTCAAAGTCTGAAAAGTCCAACGCCCTCGCCCCCCTACACAAAGAACAACTAGTGAAAGACCTCAAGCCGCTGATGGAATGCGACACAGTTAAGAATAGCTTCAACATCCTAGTCACCAAAAAAACTCCCTCTTTGCATATCAAAGAAAAGTCCCTCTGAAAAATCAAACATAATTTTCTCCAGGCCTAGAAGGAACAAACTACAGATACAAAAGGATACGTCTGTTACCCCTCCTTGTACAAAGACTCTACCTTTCAGCTGCCCAGAAATCTAAGCCGAACCATCTTCCAAATGCGAGCCAGAAGCTCGCATCTATTTGCACACTTCCCCAGGCGAAGGAAGGAACAACTGCCTGAGGTGCCATATGGAGCCGGAAACAATAGAAAACGCAATCCAAATATGCCAAGAACGGATCCTGGAGTGAGAAAAGTATCTACCTGGAAACCCGTCCCTAACGCTAATCTTCAACAGTCCATCACTGATTGAGAACCTCACCGATTACATAAAAGAAACCAAAACCATGCACCCCCTCCACCCAAACCAGTACAAGCTTCAAGTACAAGTAAGTGTCCCTGCCTGTAAACACAAATCTTGTACCCCTCTCTCTTCCCCGAAGCCCCCAAGTAGGTGTAGTTTGTGTGGGCCGTGGGTGCACACAGTTTTTTGGCTTGATGAAGATTTTACAGGTGATGATCCCACTGAGTGACCATCGGCACCTTCTCCTTTGTACGTCTCTCCTATTTCCTTATCTCCTTTATCTAGTGATGGTGGATTCTTAGAGGAGGAAACGCTGGTACCTGCCTTTTCTAGTCATTTGGCTTTGCCTGTTTTTGCGGATGTTTGTTTGAATGGGTGGTTTCTGTAGTTTGTTTTTATTTTCTCTCTTTTAGGTATGCCATAGTCTTGGACTTTATGCAGATTCTTTTGTAAGGTGTAAAGAGTAGTTTAGCAAAAGGAAGAATGAAAAATCATCATCATCATCATCTTCATGTTCACCTATGGAAACTCTTTGAAACATACGTAGGAAAACCAGTACCTAAGAAAGGAGATGCCTACATGTCCTTGGACAAGTACATAGCTGCCAGAGCCTTCCAATTTTGCACCGGACGAGCCTATGTACCCAACCTACTACACTACAACCAAGAACAGAACATATGCGTATGCGGCCAAAAACAAAGCCTAGAACACTTCCTTATGGAATGCGAAACTCTAACCCTGTGGTGCCCCCTAATTAAATACCACCCACTCCAACAACTCCTCTATGACAACTTAGAACTCTAGACCAAACTCATCGAAAGAGGAATTGGAAAACTGCCAGGACTGCCACCCGAAGCCCCAATGATAGTGATAGCTATAAGAGCAGGAACAAAGTCTATACGGGAAGAGGAGGTCACATAGGGATTTCTTTGTTCAGAATAAAAGTCAGTTTTTTCGCGTATTGGTATTTTTCTTTTTGTCTTTTCCCTTCTTCTTTTCCTTTCTTCCTCTTTTTCTTTTTTTTTTTTTTTTTTTTTTTTTT
>JABYPW010001975.1:0-12837 GCA_016880775.1 Phymatotrichopsis omnivora | reverse complement strand
CTTTTCCCCCTGGTCCAAAGTTTTTTTTTTTTTTAATTCTTTCCCTTGTTGAAAAGCTAGTAATTTTCAAGCCGCCGTCGCCTTATGTCTGAAAATGTGGCGAAAGACTTAAAAATATAAAGTCATTCATCTCTGGGATTGCAAAACCCGTAGTCGTAACAGGTAAAGGAAAATATAAGTTTATTCGGAGGGACCGACGCTTTTGCCTGGTATAGCTTGGTAATATGTGTGTTTTTCCGTTATATCGAACAGAATTCGGTTTGCCTACGTAGCATATATATGTATGTGATTGCTATCCGGTTAGACTTACCGGTAGGCTTAATGTTCGGATTGCAGAGTAGTTAGGATGTTCGACAATTTCAAGCCCAGGCATTATTTTAGAAATGTGGTATATTGTGAACTAGCAGACAGTAGAAAAAGATTTTGTTATCTAGAATACCGTCTACAGGTAAGACCGGAGTCGCTTTCAACCCCCGAACTAATGAGTTTAACGCAAGGCGAAGGAATAGCCTGTGCCGTTAATTTAGATCATCTCCTCAGTCGTAACGACCAAGGGGTTTTCCCCGTAGTGGTTTCGTTTAATTTCATGTTGGCCATACCCAAAAGAAATAATAAGCTCCTCCGCAAACTCTTCCTGGTTAATACCTAGCTGCAGTAAAGATAAAGGTGGTATTATTCGCTTATTAAGCACTGGTGAGCTAGGCACCTAGTAGTCTCTGTAGCTCGGAAATCGTGCAACCGATCGTTCTTTCCAAAGGTTTCTTAAATACGTTTTCCGGAATGTAAAAAGATGTTTAAAAATATACCAGTTCTCAAAGGATATAGAAGCCCGAAATTGTAATAAGAGAAAGAGATAGAAAGATTGTTAAGTTCGCTCAAAAGCGCTAGCGCTACGCGTGTCCCTGCCGTACTTCGAGTAATAATATGCCAAATAAGCGAGTAACTAGGCAAGTAGTTTAAATTTTGGTTTATTGTCGTACTTTTCTATAACCACTCCAAGGTACTCCATTTCAGATGCCAGAACTTGCCCATTTTTTCTTGTGTAGTAAAGTTCCTAATATAGGTGATGTTTTGGCTAATTTAGTACTTTTGTGTCCTGTAAATTTTGAATTCGGCCTTGTTAATGCAGCATATGTATAATGCAAATGGTGCATTTGGACTTTTGGTAAGTACTCTTGATAATTCCCGTAGACTTAAATGCCCGTAGGCTTAAATTTTCGGGCTGGGCAGGAGGATGCCCAACGCTTTCCAGCTCCATGCCTTCTGTCCTTTTGTTGAAATATTGTAGTTATCTGGTGGACTAGCGGACTGTGGAAAGTAGTAATCTTGGTTGCTTGGAATATCATAAGAACGAAGGCGTGCTTTTAATGCCCTCCGTTCAACTGTCTTTCGAGAAGATTTTATTTCTGGCAAGGTAATTGAATGTGCTGTTTTAATAATCCATTTTTTAAAACGTAGTGATTTTGAAGCCTTCTCGGAATCTGGGCTGATAATTGTAAGTAAATTCTCATTGCTGCTGGTGTTGAAGCTAATTCCAATTTCATGGTCAAGATTAAAAGCGAGGTCAATTTCCTCAGCAAATTGTTTTTGATTGGTAATGGCCTCGGAGAAGGACAGAGTGCCATTTTGCGACTCCTGTGCAAGGCACCGAACCCGATCGACTGACTGCATTATGCGATGTCTTCTAATTTCGTAATCTTGCTCTACTTCTATGTCGTAGGAGGGCAAATTTCCCGAATTTCTGGCCAATATTCCATACTCATTGCGTAGCCTGCTTAGTAGTCCCGAAATCCGGTCGTGGTTTGTATCGGTCAGGGTAGTGTCCGGAAGCGCATTCGGAGACCGAGATTGAACCTCACTCGGTGGGTCGGAAAAATGTTGGCCATTGACTAGCTCCGAAAATTCGGGGAGAGAACCTGAAACGATCCCCTTTGTCGAAGCAACACTCATTGCTTCCGTAATCGCTGGGAAAAAGTATCTGTTAGCTAATACTATTTTGTTTTTAAGGAAATGGAAAATAACATACCGCTGCTGGGAGTATATATTCCGCTATTGCTAAGAGTCGGTCTCTCGCTATTGTGGCCAACGTCAAAAGAAGATGCGGACTCGTCCGGGATACCATAAGATTTGAGGGAGGATCCACCAATGCTGCCGAAGGCCTTACTCGATCCATCCGGGGGTAAGCCCCTCACACTACTCTTCGAAGGTGAATTATCCGTGTATGCGTCGTTCACTTGCAAACCATAAGTTAGAGTTTCCTCACGAAATACTAGCTTATCAAAGCTCAAGATTGAGAATATTAATAGTACATACCTAACAGTTTTTTGGTAACGTCGCCAACTCTGCCCTCCAGCGGCTCGCCGCGGATGCAATTATGTATCGGAACAACAGCTTTAACGGCGCGGTCAAACAGTGAGAGGTGCTGATCACCGATCTCGAGATCTGTGTGCATTTCGGTTTCTTGGAGGGTATGCTCTAATTGAAACTCAGATTAGCAGATACATTTTAGCGGAAGGAGTGTCTGGGAAGGTAACTTATTACCTTCTTCGCTCTCAAACTCCTTCGCCATATCTTTCATATTGTTATCAACAGCATCGAGAGCGACGTTCCTATTGGCAGTTGATTCTCCTTCATATCCGAGTGCTGTCCACCATGCACTTGTTCTCAAGGCAGATCGGTGTACAGAGACCTTAGCGGGGATAGATTCTAATGAGTACCATAATATGTTAGCTTCAATTTTTTATACCCACCAGTGCAGTAGGAATCAACTAGCATACCTTTGCTAATATTAGCCTGTCGAGCAACGGTATCACTCTGGTCGACATCGGCAGAACCCAATCCCTCGCATCTCTTCTCCTCCTCCAAACGCATGCGAATGGCCGCTGATCCTCTCTTCAGCCTAGCCCAAACGTCCTCCTCAACCTTGTCGACGACTGAGCCTCCAACGATTTGTGTCTCACGAGCCACAGATATGGACGGTTGGGAATCTGGCGACAGTGTCACTTCGGGGGAAGTTACAGCATGATTGGGCGCTGCAGACATCATCAATATACGGAATCTGGAAGCTGAATCCATCTGGCGATCCAGATCCGACGGAACATGAAAGACATTCTCTGCTTCATACTTGTTCCACGACCCCATAGGAGCTTCCGTGGAGCTGCCGTTGTTGATCGGTCTAAAAGGTTAGAAAAACGGTAAAATAGGATTGATGAAAAATTGGCAAGACTTACTCTGCTTGTATATCCTCCCAAACTAATTCCTCCACCTCCGCGACTGTCTCCAACGCACCACCAATAACGCCAGTCCGGTGTGTCTGCTTTCTCGCAAGCTTCATCGACCTGTTCAATTTCCTGTTCAGCAGTCGAATTTTAGTAATAGCCTTCCAAGAAGCTGTATTCAAATTCAAAAGAAGAAATTGAGGATGGTACGTACGCTGTCTGATTGAGAAACTCTTCTTCTTGCTCGCCTTCCTCATCGATGGTATTGAGTCTTTCTCCATACCTATGGCCGGTCTTGTTACTCATAGACCTCGCTACTTGGTCCATCTCATCACTACACAAAAGAAAAATGGTTAGCATTGGTGTGTAACTGTTGCTGTGAGCGAAGAAAAAGAAAATAAATAAATAAATAAATAAATAAAGTAAGAAAGTAAGAAAGTAAGCAGGTAAAGAAAGAAAATTGAAGGAAAAGAAAACCGGGGATGTAATGTAAGATTCCAAAAACATACACCATCAATTGCGGGCCATGGAGTGCTTCGACTCGCTCGTCTCTTTCGATAACAACACCAGGGTGAGCGTAAAATACAGCCCTTCTCTGCGCTTCAATACCTTCTCTCTCAGTGCCATCTGACGCAGTGCTACAGATACAAGAATATTAGTACCACTCATGGCATAACACCAGAAGAGACATGCCAAACCCAGCGTGCTGTAATGGAGAGAAATAGTTTAAACCTAGAAATATACATACAAGTCATTATCTTCTGAGGAATAGTCTACATCATCTGCCCAAATGCCAGAGAAATATGCGAAGACATTCTCAAAGTGTTGAGTCAAACCCTCAAATCGGACTCGTTGATCCAGTGCAGGCAAAACCGCCGCAGGAACATGGGGCTCGTGCCCGGAAGTCACACCAGCGCTATACATGATAATGATGAAGATAGAAGAGGGGTGAGATGGGAAAAATAAGGAGTTAAGGTATGAAGCTGAAAGAGGAAAGGAGGTAGGTAACTGAAGATATAGGCGAGGATGAAAAAGATGATTGGAGGTCGACAATGTTCGTGGTAAGCAAGGAAAGCTAAAACAGCAAAAGTCGACAGAGAAGGAGAAAGTTGGGGGAAAGAAGGAAGGAAAGTTGGCTGGACGAGAAGCTCGAGCTTTTATACCGCAAGCTGCCACGCGCCTAGCAACTCGATCTTGGCAGCACTGGTTGCCAGAGTTCGTCTGTTTTTTTTGTTTTTTTTTTTGCGGTGTATACGCAAATCTTCATTTTCCCTTCCCTCTCTAAGAAAACAGTCACAGCGAGGTGCCAGCGTGAATCGCACGGCTCGGGCTATGTTCGGGGCCATGTCGCCTTGCGCGTAGCAGAAGGTAGCTCTCTTTGGATTGTAACTCTCAGCAGCCATTTCCTAGCATGGACTGGATTCCATTATTTGAGCAAATAATCTATATACATAGTAGAATCCTATTGTCAAAATTGTAATGAAAATGGGCTACTTAATGGGTGGGGTAGTGCGCATTGCCAATCCACTCCAGCCTCTGTATGGATAATAGAATTGGAAAAAAAAATTGAATCGGATTGCGCCGCAAAGATGATCTTGAGAGCTCCCGCAGGTCCTTCTATTTCTATTTGCCCCTTATATTCTGTACATTACACTTTTCCCTTAAAGACAGCTTCCGCCAAGCCACACGGAATATTATTTTTCCATTCTGAGTACGTCAAAACTGTGTATTAACCACCTCGGAACTCGTTACCCTCACGGTAACCCTTTCCCCCACTCTCGTTCGTGTCCCCCGTCAATCTCTCTTCCGACAGCCCCTACGTAGTATTCAATCACAAGGGCACAAGATCAATTTACCGAAGAACGTGAGGGAAGTCGTAGAAAAGAAATTTGGACTTGTTGGACGTTTTTTGAAATTACGCTGGGAAATTGGTAGTATCGTTACGAAGCTTAGAAGTGACATCAAAGGAACACATAGGAAACAAAAGACACGAAAAGGAAATACCGACACGATTGTCCCTATTCCAACAGTAGCGAGCGAGGGCGCTCGGCTTATTGGGGGGGCGTGTTGTGAGGGCCTGACTTATGGGTGGTCAGTACCACGACCGGGTACCGGTGTTACCCTTTGGTCTAGTGGTTTACCTCCGTTTCTGAAGGATGGTTTGGTTCGTTGAAAAGCGCTATACATGTTCCTGCCATAGCTTTTAAAAGTAGTATCATATAACTTTTTTTCAAATAGGCGAGTTTTAAAGAAAGTAAGCAGTTTAATTTTGGTCCATTGTCGTACTTTATAACCGCTCCTATATTTTCCCTTTTCGGTATACTTGAACTCATCAATTTTTTTTGTCATAAAATTCCTAAGTAATTTCCCAGTTTGTTTAGTAATATTGTGTCTTGTAGGTATGTTTAACTCAGATTTATAGCATATAAATCATGCATACGGCGTATTTTGACTTTAGTGAGTGCTCCTGATAATACCCATGGGCCTAATTTCAGCCCCAAACCCTCTATTTTTGTTGTCAAAGTATTATTAATGTAATGTGTACTGGTTTGTTGTAGAAAATAGTAATTTTCATTTCCTGGAATATTATAGGATCTGTCGTGCTTTTAACTCCTTCCGTTAAATTGTCTTCTGAGAATGTTTATGTCTAGGAAAGTTATTGACTTTGCAGTTGATTTAATCAACTTTTTAACACGCGCTAACTTCGAGACCTTCTCTACCGTCTCGGTATGTGCATTAGCAATCGCAGTTAAAGCGTTCACGGCCACGATGCCGCCGAGGTGGAGGTTATTTTCATGCCGCCCAAGTGTAAACGCCAAATCAAATTCTTCGGCAAACTGTTTCTGGTTAATGGTGGATGTAGTAAAATATATAGCTGGTGAGAATCGATGCTCGAGTAGAGATTCCTTCGCAATATTTCGGACTCGAGCAACGGATTCCATAATTTGATATTTCCGAGCTTCATAATCCTCGTCTATTTCAACAGCATCTGGCGACAAATTTTCGAATGTCCTTACCCGAATTCCATAGTTGTCGTGCAACCTACTTAGGAGCCCAGATATTCAAGCATGGTCTGTATCAATTGGATAATCCAAAAGCGAGTTCGAAAGCGGTTGAATTTCACTCGGTAAGTTGGACAAGAGTTGATCATTCGCCGACTCTGAAAATTTGTCTTGAGAGACCAAGATGTTTTGCTCCTTCATAAACTCGACACTCATTGCATCTTCAATATCTGGGGAAATTTTAATTAGCAACCAATTCTCGAAGGGTTATTGAATGGAAATACAATTATTCGGAACCAAGAGGTCTCTGTGCATCTATCACTTTCATCTGAATCGAAGTTAGCATATTTCAGAAGTAACTATAATTAGGTTCGGAATTGAGAATACCTATCAACTTTTTAACACCACCGATTTTACCCGCAATTATCCATCTGTAAGCGCAATTCTGTACTAGAAGTCGATCGTTCATCTCAAGGCCAGCATGTGTTCCAACTTCACCGACGAATCACCGTCAATTTCTGTTAAATTAAAGCTCAGGTTAGCGAATGAATTACAACGGAAGGGGAAACGACTTAGCCTCTCCACTCTCGTTCGTAACACTTTTAATATCGCTAGCCTCAGTTCTAGCAACATCACAGGTGACGTTATTCTTGTCTGCTATGAGCTCTCTGTTAGGTTCAGCCGCTGTCGCCCATGCACCTGCCTGCGAGACCTGACAGTGTTCAAATTCGCCGGTAGAGACCAGCTCTAATAAACACCATCTGTTAGCTTTGATTTTTACACCTTCCATAATCAATTGGCTGGTGTACCTAGAAAAAAGTGTGGATAGAGCAAGAGAAAGTTGGTTGGCGGTGAGAGCTCAAGCTTTTATAGCGCACGTTACTGTGAGCTTTCTTGGCAGCACTGCTTGCCAAAGTCCATATCATTTTGTGCGGCATACATGTACGTGTGTATGCAGATTTATTGTTTCCTTTTCCAATAAAAGTAGTCACGCTGCCATTGTACTGGCAGATCACACCAAGTTTGGAGCAAATTTTAAAATCAAATGTGTACTGTTGCGCATGCGTGAAGCAGTGCGTGCAACACTTTCTTCGAAACTTGCGAATCAAGAGTACGGTTTGAATTTCAAATATAAGAAATTTTTTGTAGATATACGGGGTAAGGGTTTACATGTGAGGATTTTGTAAGATAAAAAGTGGACTTCGAGTGAAATTGTTGGTCATAGTGATTCAGCTGAGCACGACTTGAAATTTGCAGCAGTCTCATGTAATATTATTTCTTGCAACTGTAATCCTTGAGCCTCAAGTTACCACCTTTCAAGTCTGAGAAGATGGGAATAAAAACTGATTTTTTTTGACAAGAAATTACATGCAGCAATCGTGTATGATCTCCATGAGGAGGGCGTTTTAGTAGGCGAGTGATATTCTATGAAGATAGTGTCAGATTTTATCAGGCGACGGGAAGAGATTTATCCATCCCAGTTGTCTTTTTCTGCCGTCAAGAATTACATGTAAGCTCGATTCTTACCTCGTCGCACCTCTTATCTTGATCAAAATAGCGCTTTCAATTCAAACGTGGAATACTACTACGTGGCTAGTTACTGTATCGTGAAATTTTCAAAAAAGGTTGTCATCTCTAACCAAAATGCATACCGCCAAGTTATCGGTAAGCAAGATGGATAACTACTAGTCGTTGATAAACGTGTTGCATTATTTTATTCTATTTTATTTGCACTGGTTTAGCACCTTTTTCTTGTGTTTTAACTTTTAGTTTTCGGGTTTTGATTTTTGTCCAATTCACTCGCAAGGTTCATACGCTTGCATAAACATTTTCGCACCTCTTGGCATTCCCCTGTTGAGCCACACCTCAGCCCCAGCGACATCTCAACGCCAATATGTACCACAGCCTCACGCGCAATGGCATCTTCCCCTATTATTGTTCCCCTGGAACCCGCTGACATCACCACACTTCTTGATGCTGATGCATCAATATATCCTTCGCCTTTGACGCTGTCCACACTCGAAACTTGGACTACCGTTGCTTCGCGACTATCTCTAAAATATGTCGCCGACAACCGCGACGTTTCCTCACCCGCGGCAGGAATATGCATAATACTTCCGCTATGGCAACATTACTGGGAACAGTTAATCAAAGGAGAACTGAAAGAATGGGATATTACCGGGGAAATGTTATGCGGGGGGGATTATTTATCAGCGGGAAAGCCGGATGGAAAAGGGAAAGTGGGGTTTCACATATGGCATATTGAGAAGTTCGATAATTGGTCTCGTGAATGGGGTTCTTTTTGGCCGATTGTGTGGAAAGAGATGGTGCTTATCGGAGACGATATGAAGGAACTGGGGGCTTGTGAAGGGATTGTGGGAATGTCGGGTATGTTAGTATCTAATAAGGTGAAGATATCGTAGTTGACGCAGGCATGGCATGATAGGACTCTGCGTCACGCCTGCTGGGGAAGCCCTATTCCGGAAAATATTTGGATGTATCGAGTCGCCGTGGTATTCCGGTCAAGTTGTGATTCAGAAAAGAGATAATGAGAAAGATACAGAAATTTTTGAACGAGCGGAATGGGAAATAGATATCGAAAAAGGTATCAAGAGGGAGGGAAAGATTGTGACTCATTGTAGGATGATGATCAGGAAGTTTGAGGATAAACCTTCCCTCTGATTTGGACTATATATGTTTGGCTTTTATTGAGATATCAAGGGCAGAAGTGGTGAAGTTGAGACAAAGGTGCTTTCGAATATATTGCCACCACAACTTCTGAATCACAGATTATCACTCGAATTATCAAGGACAAGCGAATGTCTTTCGGGAATTAGGTATTCTCAAAAATAAAGTAAATTCTTGCAAAACTGGTAAATACGTTATTCCGAGTATCGACAGATTCGTAAAATACTTTTTTTTTCATCTCCAGGCGATCCCGAATGCCGAACCACGAACCAATCCCGAAAAAACAATCTTAGTCCGAGTCGGTGTAAACAGATCCACCTGTAAACATTAGCTTTTGCAACCAGAACAGATCTGAACAATGTTGTAAAATAAACGCATACCGGGAGGTGTATACGGATTCGTCTCGGAAATGTCTCTGTACTCCAACAGAATCTGCACTTCTTGTCAGCACCTGCCTCAACATTCACTATCAGATTCGGAAAAGGTATACTCACACCTGGATCATCCAAAGTATAGGCTCCTGGCAGTGCCACACCAGTTGGGTTGGCACTTCCTCCTCCGATTATAGTGACCTGATGGCACGCGGGATAGAACTGCGCAAGTCCCTCCTTTGAAGCACGTTGAAGTCCAAGAATCTCGTGTCGGAGGAGGTATTCACCGGAGCTGATTGATTTGGGGATAGTGACAGGCCAGGTGCTGGAAGATTTTTTAGAAACAAGTTTTTTTTTTTTTTTTTCCATGAAATTTCACAAATGAAAGTACCTGTTTAGAGTGTAAAGCCTCTTGGATGCCCATGGAACTTCGTATGAAGCATCATAGCCAGCTTGATCAATCTTAAACCAGACGTTACCGGTATCACCTTTGAAGTTTTCACAGCCATCAGGACATTTGGCCATGTAGGTCATCACTGTCAAACGTTTGAATATTTTAGTACTCGTATAAGATAAATTTGGTATTAAACCTTTGAATATGAGGGTCAATGGGAAATTGAAATTTGTGGCTTCAAAAAAAAAAAAAAAAAAAAACTATGGAGGCGTGTACCTGGGCCAGGGTGATCACTCTTCCATTCAGTCCAGAGAAATTCGACTTGACTCCCGGCAACAATCACAGCAGTTTTATTGACCGGAATGTTACCGCCAATATTGCAAGTGATATCGGCGCCCTACCGCATCCAATCAGCATATTCTAGCACAAGAAAGAAAGACCTATTCCATGTATGGCATGAGATTTCAATGTACCGTATAGTATCCATCAGTTACCGGTCCGTTATCATCAAACCTTCTCGTTATACGATCCAAGTTCTGCTGCGGATCCTTATACGGGTTCCAAGTCTGGATATACTCAGTACCGTTAATCCTAAGCTGTTGAACGAAACCGTGACCGGAAGTTAGAGGTAGGCTGGTCAGACCCAAGCAGAGACCAGAAATAAGAAGAGATTTCATTATCGCTACGATATTAAACGAAATGAAGCGAGCTTGAAAGACGATGGTTAGAATCTAGGCTTTGGCCAGGCCGGATTTGAAGATGGGATTTATAGTGGAGCGTTCAGCATGGTATAGTGCAGCCGCCGACTTAAGAATATCGGAGTTTATAATCACAAACTCGGAGCGACGCCAAAAACTTCCGGTAGGGCCTACTTCTTGTATTTCCTATTGAAGCTCATCCGGCGCATAGTAACTTCGCTAAGTGGGGATTTCTGCCACCTCGGAGGTAATTCTTACGAGACCCATTCACCGAGTGCTGCGGATAGTACTGCCCTGATTCTTCTCTTTAACTGTTCGTTTTCAAGACTACAGTCGTCGAAATGATCTTCATATTAGCCCTTATTTCCAAATCGCTTGATGTAGCAATGAACGGTAAGGCTAAACCAAAGAAAACACCGTGGTAAGCATGCGTACCGCCACATGCACACATGGATCCATATTGCTTTCTCGGAGAAGGGAGTGCTTGTTCCGTAGCCGGAAGCTTGTCTTCATAATTGGTTATTTATATACACCTGCATTCAATATACCTTCATCCAAACCACAGGAGACGTCCGAAAGACAAAAAGGAAACTTAGTAGGAACAAATTCACCCGAGCAACCATTACGATCCCAGAGTTCAGCCAGAAACGCCGAAAACTGAAGAATGTCAACGTATATTCCGAAACGGCCATCAATTTAAACACGGGTTGCATTGCAGATCATCCATTAATTTAATATTCACCCCATCTTTGCATTAACTCCCGGTATTCCCGAGCCGCGCCGTCGAAATGGTGCAGGCTAAATGCAGTCTCGGTTCACGCTCCGAATTGACGGCGGTAGTTTATGTAAGAGACGTCGAGGTCCATCAAATCGGTCGTTGTCGGCGCATATGGAGAAGGGCACGTCTTGAGGTCTTGAAGCGGCTGAATATATATATAAACGCCCGCAGCCAAAGTCAAAACAAGCTCACAGTCAGCACCGTCTTTTAGCATGTAATACTCGGTTAAAAGAAAAAACTACCGAAGTAATAATTAAAAAAAAAAGGAAAAGAAAAAGGGAAAGAAAATCAATATCTGTTCTTATTGGATTTTTAATGAAACATACTTATACAGGTGCCATGACAGGCTATCCAGACACGAACAACGATAAACGAACGATTAGGTGCTTAGACAGGATACCCACACACGAACAACGATAAACGAATAATTAGGTACCATCACAGGCTACCAGCGTACGACGAAACTTGATAACGAATACGATGACGAATGCAGCTAAAAAATTTCAATACTGCTTTTTTGACAATCTTTTTTTGCGAGTTTGGCGGAATCGCAGTCCTAGCCCTACACCAGGTTTGAGGCCGCCGATGATTGGTGGGCCCCCAAACCGGTTTATAAGGGCGAGGGTTTTCGATATCCTGAAGAGGGGAAGGGGAGAGGGGGGGCGGGTGATAGCCTAAGTTGGTTGGTCGTATTGGATGCTTCTGCAGATGCTCCGAACAGAACAGGGAGGAAGTTGTCCTATTCATACCCTGACCAGTTTGCCACAACAGAGGATTCGTACCGCGGATACGGCGTCTTGACGTCTAAGATGTGAGCGGCGTCTGACGTCCTTGAATCGTGAACGGTATCTGGCGTCCTTGAGAGGAGTGGTTTCCACGGGGAGATTGGCATATGGCAGGAGGCCCCGCATGGGGAAAAAAAAATCTACCCTATACGCTCACCTCGTACTAATCAGTTGCCAAGGCTCGAGTGATGTCATGTGAAGTACTATTGCTCACCACAAAACAGACCAACCTCAAGTATTAGTTCCACCAACTTCATAAGCTATTTTTTCCTATTCTCATTAAATTGATGTTTCTCGGTAGTCACTCGTACACACGTATATCAAGCTTCTACCCCCATCCTTTCCATGGTGCTACTTCAATTGCAAGGCGTCGGCAGAGAATCAACTTCCCAAGAAGGATCCGAGTGTGGACTTTGGCGACAAGACCGTATAAATGCTTTTGCCATGCTTTCTTGCATCTCTACAAAATATCTGAAGTTTGCCGGTGTGGGTTGGGGGTTTGCTTCACAAGCACGAGGGCTTCTACCGAATCACAGCCCTTTCGCTGCATGAGTGACCATGATATTTTCCATCGACTTGTCGGCTCAATAGAATACATTTAAAGCTAGACATTCCATGTATGTGCATGTCATAGAACTGTGCGACAGGATTGCCAAATATTACGCTCTGCATGAATACGAAGTATTTGCCGAATACGCATTCTCAAACGCGTGCGCAACTGCGCTGGTGTCTTACGCATGTGTCAACTTCATCGCTTTTCTTTGCACAGCCCCGATGATTCTGAACAGCCATTGTTCAAAAGCTATCGTTTATTCTTATTGAATAGATATCTTGCAAGCGAATATCCATCAGCTCCTTACCTCGAACCAGACCTGCCCCATAAGTAGATACAAAGACTTGCTC
>JABYPW010001974.1:0-12850 GCA_016880775.1 Phymatotrichopsis omnivora | reverse complement strand
AAAAAAAAAAAAAAAAAAAAAAAAAAAAAAAAAAGTTACCTACGGTTTGTATGTGCTCGTTAAATTATGGCCACTGAAGGTAAATTTTGACTGGTCAATTGCAAAGTGATCTCGACGTGATGAGCAATGAAGTTCTGTGAATGTACATACTTCGTTGGCGATAATTAATTTACGGAATTCAAGGAAGTGAATGAAACAAATGGGCTGCCTGGTAATGCAATCCACTATAAAAAAGTGCATGTACATGTACAGGTACATAATACTGGTACTTCAAAATTGTGAGGCTGGACATGCTGCAATGAATCATATGCATTGAGAACACCGTGATGTAAAGTTTGAACCGCAGGAAGCACTCGGAAAATCACTTTAAAATCCCCCACCTCCGTTCACAGGACAGTCAAAGTCAGACTATATTTTTAGCAGATAATTGTTCAGAGCAATCGCTTAGTTTGATTTCGATCTCCGCTACCATCGTTTAGTTTCATGGGTTTGCCGAGAAAAATTTCCCGTGAATGTGTACCAGCCCCAAACGCAAAGAATACAGGTATTTGCAACAACAAAAAAAATAAAAAATAAAACTACAATTTGTGTTTCTTCTGCCCTGTCGTAATGCGCTCCTGTATGTTGCACTGAACAATGTTATATGCCAATACATGCCAAGCAGAGAAATAATTCAATTCCCTAACAATGCTAAGTAGAGAACATCACACTCATCTTTATACAAGAAATATATATATATATATATATATATATATATATTGAGAGGACTTACGAATTCCTTTTGCGGAATACCCTACGTAAATCTCTCCAGTCCAGCGGATGCCTCCTTGACACTGGCGTTTTCCACCTCATTTTCCATTTGCTGTCTAATCAATTTCTTGATTCCCATTCTACCCAAAAGCATCATATATATGTTTGAATACAGCTCCACGAAAGCCCTCACCAGCAGGGAATTTTTTTTTTTTTTTTTTCACATATTCGGAAGCCAAAAGATCCGCGGCTGGGATTTTCTTCGAAAGCATCAGAGTCTCATTGGTCTTAGCAATGCCCATTCGTTTGACAAACATATAACTGGCGCCACTTTCCGCAACAAATCAAAGGGAGATGAAAGGAGTAAGGATGAATGCAGCGTCAGAGGCACTGGGGATATTTATAAGAGATACGCGTTAGGCAGATACACAAAATCCTATTATTAGCTTCATTCAAACTCAACAACTACGTTGTGGTAACAGTTCCTGGTTCTAAAGAAAATGTACGCAGAAAAATAACGGCCTGCGCCGATCAAAACAGTCACCGAAACCGTATCCATCGAAGCAATCTTGCGCAGGAGCATAGCTAGTTGGTAATAATCATTTCCGGTCAAAGCATTGAGCTTCTTTGGCGGAGTTATCGTTATGATGGCGAAATTCTGCTTTGTGAATCAGCATTTTACAGACCTTATTAGTTATATATATCCGTGAAATGCAAAGTTACTTTCTTGATCTCCAGCAGGGACGGTTCTGTAGACATCTTGTTACGGTGTTTACATATAGCTTCGCTAGTCCATGGATATTTTGTCGAAGGGGAACGTAAATGCTATCCAAGCACAAAGACGTCTGGCAATGGCACGATTCAAACCAGTTTGTAAATCTTGAAAGGCGCGCAAAAGATGTTATGAAGCATCAAGGCCGATTTATTGTCCTACATATACATGTAGCTGTAGAAGTACTAGTACAGCCTTGTGCCATTGCTATAAGAGATCTGTTACCTCGGCAAGTCAGATTCCTTGTGACGATGCTCCTTTTGTGTGACTCGAGAACCGCTTATGGATTCCACCTTGTAGTCTCAACGTGCAGAATAAAGATTACGAAATACGATTACATGTCAATAACAGCAATGCTATTCTTGAGTAAACCAAAAGCCGTCTTGCACAGGGAGAAGTCCATTGCTTTCTACGGTACAATACCTGGCATGTGCCCCGTCAGATCCTGCAAATCTAAATCACCATATGCAGGGGCAACATCCTCCTCTAGTAAATCAGACAAACAATCAGAAGAACGTAAAGAGGCTAAGAATGTAGAAGGGGGAGATGCTAATCCTTCAACAGGAGCCAGTCCCATAAGAATATTTCAATCTAAGAAAAACTTGTATGGTCCACATGTGGAACACATACTAGGGGGAGGGGAGGGGAACATGATGGGGGGTCTACTCAGGGATGAAGAATGAGCCGGCATGGCCACTTAGAACTTGTACAGGTGCGAGCAGTTGGGAAGCCCTGTGCACATTTTCGAGACATAGTTTGCTATCATCCTAGTTTCCTCCTCACAACGGAACATCTATTCCCGGTCCCTCGGTCGTGGTATGTATTGTTCGCACAGGCCAGACACTCCAGTATGGCATGTTGGATTGTTTCGTAATGTTTCTGCAATACATATCGCTACGGTAAAACCTACTATTCGGTTGCGGTGTGAGCATCCCTTTAAAACCGATGGTCTTATGCTGAGAAGCTTAAAACCTGATCACTCTAAGCCCCTCTATATGCATAACGTTATGTATGGCTCTGCAGAACTGATTTGATTTATATTTTTCTTTTTATGCTACTTCTTTGTTTTGTTAGAGGAGATATTTCCTTATTACTCTATAGCTTTAAATACCTGCATAAGAATTTTCTTATTAGATGGCCTCTTCAGGGCTATAATGTATATCATCACATGAAAGCAGGCTATCACATTAAAGCAGGCCTTGGAATTCCCTACCTAATTATCTACCAAATCCCTGCTATTCACACATTCCACAAGCAAACTCTATAGAAAAACCATTGTTATTGGTAAAGTTAAGCTAAGGTAACAAAATAATCATAAAAACATGGTCTAGGAGGCCATTTAGGCTTTACAAGATAGATAGGAAACCTTATTTTATGCTATTGTAGAAGCATTTAATATACTCTGCACTACCCTCTAGCAGATGAAGGTACATCTTAACACTCCTATGTATGTGACTATGTCTTTGCTCTTAATTGAGTGTACACACCCTGTTTATACAATAGTGACTAAAGGAATCTAAATTCCTGCACTACCCTCTAATATTGCTTCAAGGGAGAATGTTAGCCCTATCAAACTACATATAGCCATCATCAACTCCTTACCTTAGCTAAGAAAGATGCTGTTTTGTAATGGTGTAAAAAATTATACAACTAGGGTTTTTTACTAAGGTTGGATTTAGTATATATGATAGTTAATTTGCATGTACAAAAAAAGACTAGTAACCCTAATACAACTATTAGAAAGAACTAGATAATAAAGTTTCTAAATCAATACCTATACCTTATAATTAAATAGAGCAAATAGCTAGATTGACAAAGAGCCTATAAAACTAACCTACAAGTCACTAAAGATTACTTTTCAGAGTTATTATAAGGGGGAGGGGGGAGAGGTTGATTACAATTGTTTGTGCTTTCTGTTTAAGGGTTATTGGGGCTACTGCCAAGTATAGGGATAGCAGGTAGTGTTTGTTAGCTAGAGGAGCTTTAGGTGGTCCTATTTTGCTTCTACTTCAGTTCATTAATTAGGGTGACTATGTATTTATCCTTAATTATATATTTATACCCTATCTATACAATAGTGACTGAAGGAAAAGAAGAAGGTATAGTATGATATAAGACTTGTAATAGATATAGATACAAGTGTAGATATAAGAAGCTTTATAAGAGGGTATTACTAAGTGAACTCATATATCTCAACTGGCAAGTTATAACTACTTATGATTTCACTTTTGTTATAGAGTCAAGAGGAGATAATAATCTGAGGTAAAGAGAAGCAAAATATATTCTTAAGGCTCGAAGATAGTATAAGACTTGAGATGAATGATAGAGAGAAGAAGAAGAAGAAACATAATATATTGCTCATCTACCCCCTCTTAAATACCCAATTCCAACCAAGAAACAACTAAGGAATTACAAAGGAAAAGAACTATATCAAAACATTCCATTATAATTTCCTATACATCCTTTACAATTCCTTAGAAGATCAAGCAAGATCAGGAATAAGCTTTTTGATCAGCAAGATCATTTATAGCTCTTAGAGGGGATACCTTCTTAAGCCATATCCTCTAATAATACAGCTGATTAGTATATCACCACGAGATCAAGGTAATAAGCCTTATCATCAATTGTATATAGCTAATCTTATACATATTATATTGTCAAAGCCTCACTTTACTTAGTTAGAGCTTAGTAGTGACAATACCTAACATGTGGTCCTGTAACCCAACTCAAGTGAAGAGATACTCATGGATTCTAGTATAAGCCTTTTGTTAACTTAGAACTAGGTTCTGAACATAACCTGGTACCTGGGAAGACTACAGATATAGTGTTCTATAATACTACACCCCTTGTAAAGCTGCATGGTCCCTATATACAAGAGTAATAGGTTAGTAGAGGTTTATCACTAGTGATAGGTAGGAGTGTTCCTATTATTATGTAAAAGGAATGAAGGTTCTAGGTTGTAAAGAGGAGACCTATTGTAAGAGCTAAGAGTCTCTATATAGTGATAATCTCTATCCCCTAGTGCTATCATCATCAACCTAGATAGAAGGAAGGGGTACTTACTCAGTTCCTTCTCCTTTGCTTATGCAGTAGAGTATCCTCTCCTTGAGCAGCCTTAGTTCCAGCATCTAGATAGCAAAGGAAATAGTTGATCAATTCTTCAATAGGTTCTCTATTAACTAAGCAGTTTTCTTCAGGTTCCTATGATCCTTTATTATTGGAGTATCCTTCCTACAGGACAAAGTACTAGAGTTTCTTAAACTGTCAGTAAAGTCCAAACTTGGATACTTCTTAAATAAAGTAGTACTACTCTCCATCTTCAAATTTAGGCTATGGAATATATAATCAAGGGAAGTTAGCTAACTCATGGTAGGGTTCAAATTGGGGAACATAGAAGACTACGTGCATTTTCCATGGAAAGGGGAGTTTTAGCTTGTAGGATTATTCTCTAACCTTCTTAACAATTTGAAAAGCTCTAGTGAACTTCAAATTCAGCTTAGAAGATGGTTGAGGGGAAGGAATATTACCTCTCTTTAGGAGTACAAAATCACTAGGGGTTACTAGAAGGGATTCTTGATAATATTTATCATACCAGGTGACTGACTTAGCTTATACATTGAAAACCTTCTAGCAGATAATAGACCAAGAGTGTTGAAGTTCCTCAGTACCTTTGAAAAACATGAACTACTGTGTAGTATCTATAGAGGGACAGTATCCAAAATTAGTGAAGAAGGGAGAGGAACTAGTTGAGGAAGACTGAACATTATAATAAGTAAACTTAGTTAGGGGAAGGAAGAAGACCCAGTTAGATTCATTAAAGTTGACACATACTCTAAGGTATACCTTAAGGATATGGTTTAGGTATTCTAAGTATTAGTCTAGGAATAGGTAGTAGTTGATTTGGAAAGTTTCACACCAAGTTTATCTATCACTTCCTTCTAGAAGGAGTCAAACTAAGGATCTCTATCCAAAACTATATTTGCTAGTAGCATATAATGTCCCTAGATCTTATAGGTAAAGGTGTTGGCTAGTACCTAAGAGGACATATTAGTTTCTAAGGGTAAGAAGTATGCTATTTTGCTGAACTAATCTATGATAACTTAGATTTGGGTGAAGCTATAAGAAGAGGGGATGTTGGTGATAAAATCTATAGAAATTGACTCCCACAGGTAGTAAGGGACTTCCAGAGGAAGGAGTTTACCATAGGCCTTATATCTCATTACCTTATTCCTCTAGCACTAATCACAGGAGGATATCTACTTGGTCACATCCTTCTTAATAGTTAGCTGGTAGAAGTCCTTATTAATAAGTTTATAGGTCTTATCCTAGATAAGGTAGCTAGCTGCAGGGTGATTATACCTAGATTTAAGGACCTATGTACAAAGGGGAGAGGGGATATACCATAGACTATTAAACTTCAAGATCCCCTCAAACACTGAGTAGTTACTGGTGGGATTTCAAAGATATGACTTATATTCTACGTCCTAGCTAGATGCCTTCCTTGAATCCTTGATAAAGGTAGGATGCAGGGTAGTTAGTGACCTTTCAATAGTGGAGATATATTAACCCTTCTTGAGCAAAAAGAGCCCTTACTTAAGTTCCCCACCTCTAGGGGCATAGTCCCTATAGTATGAGAGAACATTAGCCTTGGTATTGTAGGTACCTAGTTGGTAAATAATTCAGAAGTCAAAGTTACTAAGTTTTTCTATCTATCTTATCTACCACTAGGAGAGAACCTTGGTAGTAGAAAAGTGCTCAAGGTTCTTATAGTCTGTAATAACTGTTATTATATGAGCCAAACCCAAACACCAGAGTCACCATTGATAGTAGAGGCAATCAACTATAGCCAGCATCTCCTTGTCATAGATCTCATAGTTGCATCCCACTAGGTAGATCTTTTAACTGTGAAAGATAATAGGTTAGAGAGAACTATCAGGGAATTGGTGTAAGAGAACCCTGCTGATGGTAATATCACTAGTATTAGATTCTGCAATTAGAGGGAGAGTATATTCATAATAAACTAGGATAGGAGCACTAGTGAATAGTTGCTTGAGGGTATTGAAGGCAAGTTGCTCCTTGATTCCCTAAACCTAAAATTGATTATTCTTAGTAAGGTTTATGAGGGGAGTCACTAATTTCAAAAAGCCTTTAATGAATCTTCGATAGAAGTTAGTAAACTATAAGAATGAGTAGACATCATAAACTGTTGATGGTATACGCTACTGCTGAACCATTTTGATGCGGTCCTCCACTATGGAGACTCCCTTGTCTGAGATTATAAAGCCTAGGAACTCAACTTCATAAACTGACCAAATGCACTTAGAGGGCTTTAAGGCTAACTTGTTCTTAGCTAGGTAGTAGAGAACTTCTTAGAATAAGTAATCATGCTCTTCTTTAGTTTCTGCATAGATGAGCATATCATCTTACTAGATGATAATACAAAGATCTAAGAGATCATAGAATATGGTATTTATCATCTCCTGATAGACCAAGGGAGCATTAGATAGGCTTAAAGGTATAACCTAGTATTTAAACTAGCTATACCTAGTTCTGAAGGCTATTTTCCACTCATGCCAGTGACCGTAAAAGTAAAAAGACAAAGGAAAGTAAAAAGAAAAGAATAAAGAAAAATAAAAAACTATTCCTCTACTCCTCCATGAAAATGAAATTGAATTCCCTATAGTAAGTTTTATATCTTTCCTATCCTCTAGACTCCTCCATGAAAAGTCAGTCTAAACCTATTTACATTCCTCCTCTTTATGCTATCACTACTACTAGGGGTTTAGGGAGAGGTTCCTAGGGCTTCCCAAGGCCTAGCTTAACTAGTTTTATCTATAGGTCTAGGTCCTTATATAGGAGGTACTCTATAGTCTTTCCTTTATAGTTCACTTATAGCTATTATATAGCCCTACACTGATAGAGGTAGTGTTCAATGGAATGGAGTTGTCTATAGAGGCATATATTGTACTCTTTATATAGGTAATACAGGTTCAGCAAATAGGATTATCGGATCAGAACTAGAAGGCTCTTGCTGCTGTATACTTATCAAGCATAAGGTATAGGTCTTTTTCCAGGATTAGTTTTCCACTGTATTCCTAGAAGAGTCTCCACAGTCTTTCTTTGGTATGTGTTTAGATAGTAGGATAAGTTATTAGTCATTTCAGGTCAATGCATCCTACTTTTATGGCTTCAGGTATTTTAGACTGTTTCTTTACAAGTTCATCATATCTCTTATTTCTGCAAATGCTGGTATATCCTAGGGACTACTTGATCTTTTGGTAGATTTGTTTTTCAGCAAGTTTCTTGTTAGTTTGAAAGATTTCTTAGGCTATGTATTGTGTAGGGGATGGGTAGGGGTTAGCAAGCCATAGGAAGGGTTACCCTGACGGCGCTTAGTGAGATCGCTCCTGTGTTACATGACTATGTCATATGCTCTTAATTGATTGCGATGCCCCATCCGTACATTAGGGATCCGAGGGAGGACAAGTAAAGTAGGAGTTAGCTAGGGCAGTAATCACTACCTATAAGTATGAGAAGATAGTAACTACTATGGCCCCCTATTCTTTTGATAGCACCTTATCATACTTAACAGCTTTAAGTATAGCTTCGAGTTCTCTGTTGAAGAACTGGACTTTTGATCCTACTAACTTTCCTTTAGTTCAGACTCCATAGTTCCTGATGTAGGTAATATACACCTATCATACTTAGTTATCTCAACTAACTTTTGATGTGTTAGTATAGGTGGTCAGGTCTGATAACCTAAAGTTCCTAGGGAACCCTTTTAGGGTAGTTTCTTTTTCTATGAAAGGGGGCACTTCTAGCTATCCTTCTATGCTGATCAGCTATACTGTATATGGTACAGGGAGCATATAGCTATAGAAGGTTTATTTCTCAATGTCCTCTTATATAGTCTATAGTATTGTATCAATCTGGAGTATCCTAGTCATGGACTATTATCCTGAGTGATTGCACTTGCTTGAGGGGGTCCTTAGGGGATTGTTTCATACCTTATTCTTATTCAGGAGTGGTAGGATCCTAGTGTGGTTAGGGTGTATCATGTCGAGGGTAAGTAGTCTAGCTCCATAGTTACCTTACTACCTGGCAATCTATAGGTGCATGGGTATGAACCCTCCTTCTGTTAGGGTATTTTTGTAGCTGGTGGACTAGAATATCCTATATACCTACTATGTACTAGTAGCTAGGGTGCTATTCAGGGTCCTCTTAGAATATTGTATAACTAGGTAAGGGTGAAAGGTATATGCTCTGAAGAATAGTAATAGGACAATTACCACTTTAACAAGTTTTATTACCATTACTAGTTACAGGCCTCTTATGCCTATAGTGAGCTAATTTATTCTTACAATTGCTCCTTATACAAACTATACTCTATGCTGGTAGTGCTACAGTAATCTTTTATTAGTGTAGAAGATAACTTCTAGGTATCTAAGCATAGTCTTGTATTTTATTTCCTTCCCTATGAAGTTAACTACTAGGGTTTCTCCATTTCCTAGCCAAATAGGTTACAGTTCTATCTTCCCTTCAGATAGTGATAGCTTCAATCTTTCTAGTTTTTGCTTCAGTACTATACTGTAGAAGTTTTCTATTTTTTTGACATTTTCTCTATAGTTGTTACCCTCAACCTATATGCATAAATTATATATGTACATGAAGGTTTTTAGCACCCCTATTATGAACACCGGTAGTGGTCATATCAGTGGTACCTTAGACAATACACTATGATGGAGGTTATACTTAGATTATCAATATGTGAGTATGCCATGTCTATTCCTTCACCATTGTATTAAGTGCTCTAGAGACAATCCTCTATCACATGACCTTGTAGTTTAGCATGGTATAGTATGGCTTTACCATTATCCCTGACTAGGCATAGGAAGTTAGCCCTACAGTTACCATGTAATTGGCTAATAGCATGATACAATATTGGCCTAGTTAGCTATAAGGTCATAGTTAGGCGATTAGACTGGTATTATGAGAGACTAGCAGTAAATAGGAGTGAGGCCTGAAGAGTATTAGGCAATCATAGTTAAATCGAGTACTAATTGCATCCTGTCCTTTCTAGACTCTTCTATAGGTCTTAGCAATTAGGAATCAAAAGATGGTTTAGATTTTGAAATGGTTCTTTATGTTTCAATTTTATTTATCATCTCTTTGTCATCTTAGGTAAAGGAACTATATTTAAGCATATGTCTCTTGAGTTCTTTGTCTTTTCCTTCCTTCCTTCTTTAGTACATAGCTACTTATCTTCTCTTACAATCACCATTGTGAAAGCCTTGAGTTATCTTCAAGCCTTAAAGAATATATTTATTCTTCTCTCTTCTTTACTAGAAGCTACCCTGCACTTGTAGGAAAGATATCCTTTTAGTTGAGCTTTCATTTAGCTGAGATATCTGAGTTCACTAAGTAACATTTGCAAAGCATGCCTGATATCTTTTTATAGAATCCTTTACATGCTATATAAAGTGATCTGTTACACTACATTCTTTAAAGAAGATAGCTGCTTTTTCTTTGCTTCCTCTTCTTCTGATATCCTGATACCTAATACATCCTCTCTCCCTCTTGTTACAGGTACTCAGCTCACTAACCCTTTAGCCTGAATAGTTCAGACCACTAGATCCTGCACTTCCAATGTATCTATTACAGTTCTACAGTACCACAGACTTGCACGATGATAGACTAGTACCTAGAATGCACCCAGTAAGTATTATACCCTTCACAACTACCGGGCTATGCATGACTCATGAAGCTCAGCCTTATTAGTCTTACACATGACACCTTTGGTGACTTATTACATGAGTGACGATCTGTGATACCATATCCAAGTGACCCTACATGATCGGAACATTGGCATGTCATGGCAGGACTTAGTCACCCTGGCGGAATGGGTGGCCTGACCAATCGAGCCATTCATCGTGAGAGGACATAACATGTCAGAGGTTATAGCAATATATTACTCATACATCACTAATCTTTGCCTGTCTAAGAACTGGACTCTTCTAGGCCATACAAGAATGGAGATTAGTGATCAGAATATTTGTCATAGATGATCTGTTGGGTTCTATTTCCTTCTATTTCCTTAGTCATCTATGAGTTATTTCTTAGGTTGGAATTGGTATATAAATGCAGGCTGTTAGGCACTCCTTTGTTCGCATGCCCACTACGAAATCCGCATCGCCCACGTAATGAAACAGTTCGCACTCATCAGGAGAGACAACACAAAGCACAAAGGACTTACCCCACACAATAGGAGGTGCCTAGTAATGGGAATGCTAATTCCACAAATGACGTACGGGGCAACTGTCTTCGAACCAGAC
Source organism: Phymatotrichopsis omnivora (assembly GCA_016880775.1). Lineage (NCBI taxonomy): Eukaryota > Fungi > Ascomycota > Pezizomycetes > Pezizales > Rhizinaceae > Phymatotrichopsis > Phymatotrichopsis omnivora. Next base: position 1,996 of record JABYPW010001974.1, on the reverse strand, counting down.
CAAACAACCATCAAACTCCTCAACACCCAGTTCGGCAAAATGGCAAGATGGGTAACCGGACACTTTTACAACACGAACACGTTCCAGGTATTAGCCCAGGCAAAAATTCCCCCACCAGAAATCTGGATCAAATATCTTAGGGAGAAGTACGTCCTGAGAGTATCGACCATCACTGACCCAGAGCATCCAATCGCATCAATACTAACAGACTCGTACCCAGCTCTCGCGGCAAGAAACCCCGAGGACACACATCGTGGTCGCTTAAAAAGAAGAATGGTCAGAAACAAAAAGAAAGGCCTGTACGTCCAGAAGTGGAATGCCCCCAACATACACAAACCCGGAAGCTCCCCACCAGTCCATGTTGACAAAATCCTACGAAGTATCCTCCCATATCTGGAAACCGGAAAGCGATTCTATGGAGTAATCAGAACTGGCGAGATCACCCCGTCCTTATACATGATGAAAGACCTGGAAGACAAGATCAAAGAAAAACTGGTCGAACGATGGAAAACAGCAACAGCTGAGAATTCGAAGGACGAAGAAGAAGTCTCGCTCGGCGAAAACCAAATCTTCAAACTACCAATCGAAATCGCGAGCCGAATATTCTAAATGAGGTCTCGAAAGTCGCATCTCTCTGCGCACACCTCATGGGGACATAACGACCATCTCTGCACGCAATGCCACCGATACTACGAAACCATCCAACACGCAATACTGGAATGCCTGGCAAGGACAGAAGCGCGCGAAAAATACATACCTAGGCCCCGTGACCTGGAAGCAATGTTCCGCTCAGAGGAGGAAATGAAACAAATAGCGACATATATATCGAAAACGAAGACCGGGATACCAACAAGGACCCACGCGTACGAATACCATGTGGCCATACCTGTTTGATCTATGCCTAATAGACCCCCATCTTGTACCCCGTCCCCAATACCGCCCAGCCCGTGCTCCACATGTGGGCCGTACAGAAGTTTTTTGGATTGGAAACCTTTCACGGAGGTAGCTCCAGCTGACGGATCAGCTACCCCCCCTTCTACTTTCCTTAGTCCCTCTAGTAGTTTGTCTGATTTGTCGGATTTTCTTGCGGAGGATGTTGCCCCTTCTTATGGTGATTTGGATTTGACTTTGCGGACTCTTTTCCACTTATGTTAGTTTGTTTTTGCGCTACTTTTCTGTGTTTTCAGAGGAGATGTTTTCTTATTACTTCATAGCTTTCCATAGCTGCATGAGGATGTTCTTTTGTAGATGGTCGCTTACACGACCATAAAGAATAAAAATGAATTACCCCCCCCCTGGGCACTCCTTTGTTTTTGCACTACTTTTCTGTGTTTTTCAGAGGAGATGTTTTCTTACTACTTCATAGCTTTCCATAGCTGCACGAGGATGTTCTTTTCTAGATGGTCGCTTATGGGACCATAAAGAATAAAAATGAATTACCCCCCCCCCCCCCCTGGGCACTCCTTTATTTTCTCGCTTTTACCCCGATTCCTTCCAGTTGTTGTAAGGTTCGCCTCGCTGGAGACTGGAAAGGGGTTCCCTGGTCTTTTCTTTTTCCTTCTTGCTTCAAGTCTCTCTGCTGTTTTGATGTACTAGGTTGTCGTGTATGTGCCGGTCGCATTTTCTTTTGGTTGTTACTTTCCCCCGCCGTTCTTTTCTTTCCGCCCCGTCTCTTCTTTAGTTTATTGCATGTAAGCGAGTAAGATTCGGGAATAAGCCATGTATTTTATCTTAGCCATAGACTGCGCTACTGATGTTAGGTTAGCTATCTTTTTACCTCGCATCATAGCTTTCCATAGCTGCAAGTGGAGGTTCTTTTAGACGACCCCTAGCGGGGTCATAAAGATAAAATAAAAATGAATTTCCCCCCCTCCCCTAGGCACTCCTTTGTTTTTGTGCTACTTTTCTTATGAGGAGATGTTTTCTTATTACTTCATTGCTTTTTATAGCTGTACGAGGATGTTCTTGTAGATAGTCACTTATGTGACCATAAGAA
>JABYPW010001973.1:0-12850 GCA_016880775.1 Phymatotrichopsis omnivora | reverse complement strand
TCCGATTTCTCTCTTGATTGGCTCACCGCTCAGCTCATAAGTTTCGCTTGAAAGCCGGGCTCGCCTACAACGATCGTGATTCCATTCGAGTTATGCAGTGTTCTAGAGCCCACGGGACGTTAAGCTTGCGAAAGGCTCATTAGCGAACTTGTACTTAAGGAATAGCCCCCGAGACATGAAGAGACTACCCACGCTACTTATCTACAAGTTAGTTCCCGCGCCGGCCATACCGTACTTACAAATGACGCCTCGCAACGAGCTGCTCTTTGAAACCTCTTATGTAACAACCAAGTTCCACGGCTGGCAACGTTGACAAACTCCATGCTCAGTCCATCTATATGGAATTCACGGAACATCAAAACAGTAGAGCCTAAATAATGAGCCGATATTCCCCTTTAAAAAAAAGCTACATATACACGCACTCTGCCGAACCGACTGTCCGTCATGAACTTGTAACGCCGAACTCTTCCCCCACGTCGTTAATTGGTTGATGGCACTTGTCTCTTTTAGGCCTAAACATGCCACTGTCAGCTTCAATTATTGCCTATAATAACCTACCCGACCACACCTCTATAGTTTCGTACGAAAACTCAGAACCCATTGTTTTGGGACATTCCCAATCCATACTGCAGCTTTCAGCTCTTGGGAATTTCCAATTTCGCGGCCAAGGAGATCTCCGTAAGTCGTTAGTCATTACCAAGGCATATGCGTGCTAGGAATCCACGATAACAGACACCCCACGCATTGATCATTCCAGGTTATGGATGAACCTTGCACATATACAATGCATTACGGGACGATTATTTTCCCTTGAGGTGGTCCGGGCCTGTTGCAGCGCAATGGCGCTTACACGGCTGCATGTCTATAAAAATCCAACGTAGTTCAATTTTTTTTCCTTTCAAAATTTTTCCGCGGGCGCCGTCGAAGGAACGTCATTAGGTGCGTTCCATTTATAGGCCCACCACAAAACAGCATGCTTATTCGTACGATCCACTTACTACCGCGTAAGAATAACGAGTCTGATGAATCGAGGACCTCTCTGGTAGTTGGAATCAACACTGGGTTTATGGCATTTACATGTGTTATTATGTCGCTTCGGATATATACGAGATTCGCAATGCGTGGGCTGGGTTCGGATGACGGTATGAAATTCCACTTTCCCATGTGGTTTGGTCGATGGATTAATTTGCTGAGAAAATTACACAGTATTGCTCATTATCGGCACTGTAAGTAGCTTTCAATGAATATCGGTCTACTTGTTTTGGTCATCTCTGGGATTCCGAGGTTAATTTTTAGAAGGCCTTGACGTTTGGAGCGTCGATCGCGGTGCTTTTCGGTGAGTTGTTCGAGATTTTTCATTGATTTTTCCTCTTCCACCCCTTATTTCTTGGACAAATATCTTTTCCTCATAGAAATTGCATTTTCAGGACATTGGATTGCAGTGGCCGGGCGATAGCGCCGTTGAAATCGGTCGAGAATATATTGAACGTAGCAATCGGTTAGATCCAAAGTTTATTTTTCATATTCATCGTTCAATGTTTAACTTTACCTTCACAATCTATAATTTTTTTCATCAAGTTTATGCCATGAACACCAAACTGACTGACGTTAATAGCCACACACAATGGTCTTGGGCGACACGTTTCGACTGTCAGCTCCGGCGACATTGAAGAGTTTAGAAAGGTAGTACGCTTAGCACATTTACCCCAATTCCCTTTACCGTGTGTTTGCAAACTAACATTTACCCCTCGATGTAGTCGGTGATAGCCGCTGTCTTTCTCTACAATGCTGCCATGGGATTTATCAAAGCATCCATACTCGCACTCTACCTTCGCCTTTCGCCCAGTTTAAAGTTTCGACGAATTACATATGGAATGATGGCCATTATCGCCACAATAGTCATCATCAGCAATTGTATTGTCCTCTTCCAGTGCAGGCCAATCGCCTTCGCATGGGACAAATCGAATCCAAACGGAAAATGCCTCGACATGGAGGTGTTTTACTATGCCGATGCTGGATTCAATATAGCAACCAATATCGCAGTTTGTCTTCTTCCAATGCCCATGTTGTGGAAAATGAATATGCCGAAAAAACAGAGATTTGGATTGTGTTGCATTTTTGGCTTGGGAGGATTGTGAGTGACAAAGAAGTTTCTCTCCGAAGGCTCATCGAAGTTTCAGATTCTCAGCAAGCTAACATGATTCGAGAAAACAAGTGCCTGTATAGCAAGTATTGTTAGGCTAGTTTATCTACGAAACATTTTCACCGTTCACGATCCAACATGTATGTTAACCATTCTTGGACACAACTTCTAAATATAACCCCCCTTTCCTCTACCAATTCCTTCCCAACATAGCTGACATTTAAATAGGGGATTTTGTCGATGCCATGGATTGGTCTTTGATCGAACTCCACACCGCGATATTTGCCGCCTCGATTCCAATATTCAAAGTCTTGGCTGGCATGCGTTTTCCCCGAATACTTGGGAGGAACGTGTCAAGACCTCCAACGACCTCGTGTGGGAGACGTCTGTCGTATACTAATCACCCTTCATACACTAGGCATGGGCCGTACGCTCTTGCATCTCTCACCCGGGAACCAGATGGAGAGTCTCTCCAACAGAGAGTGAACTCGCCAGTTTCTGCGAAATGGAAACGCGAGATTGCAGAAAGCAGTAGCGCGGAAAGGATCGTCACTATGCCGGATACGATGGTAACACAGGATTCAACAATCACTGTGGCTGGAGATAAAGACTTGGAGGACATAATATCAGCTAAATCATCGCTTTAATTGTGTAGTACATTATATATATATATGTGTGTATGTGTGTGTGTATACCTGTGTAATGAGCGTCTCATAGTTAATTTAATTCTTTGTTTCTTTTTTGTTTTACGTTTGCATAGGCCAATGATACACGTCCTGCCGAAAACATCAAAATTTTTATTCCAAAAAAAATAAAATAAGAATAAAAATAAGGAAAACTACCAATCACTTCACGTAATGACCTATTGGCTGGCTTTGCAACTTATTATTTTGTCATTGCAAATTCTAACCGAACAGGAAACTGTTGTTGCTGCAATTTAAGGCATACCTCCTGTACCCGTGGTAAACGACAATTCACTGAATAAAAGTTCTACTTCCTGCATATGGCCCTTCAAGAATTTTAATTTCTAAGATGCAATTTGTCATTGAAGTTAGGATTGCTTATGTGCCGTAGCAGAGAGCTTGTGGAGGATCGGTATCTGAAAAGATTAAGTTATAGAGTCCAAAGAAGGGATTCAATGCAAGCGGATTGGCATATTTCTCTTCCCACCAATGTAGACGCATATAGTTATAAGAACCGTTGTTATAAAGTAAATTGATAGAATCAAATGGAAAAGAAAATTGAGAGAAAACCAGCAAATAGTAATATCTATCGTCGTCAATCTACTTGGCCTTATTCAATTCTGTCGGACTAAGTGTCAGCATGAATAGCACAATTTGCCAGAGAAGTCTTCTACATATTGCATTGATGGCATATATTTCACCCGGCCTTCATGGTTGAGCTCTGTAGTCTAGTTCAGTCTAGATAATTATCGGAATGAATGATTATAATACTGCCAGAAAGACCTTTTGCATACCTCGCAATTTAACGATCATGGGTTATCACATACTGGTAAGAGTACAGGTGGATATGGTTGCTCACGTTACAAAATAACATGCTGGCATGCTATTATTGAAGATAATTGGCCAAAGGCAAACAACCCTCCAAAACTACCCGCCATGGTAGAGAGAGTAAAAGAACATCTTTACTGAAAAGGAGTACTAGAATTACCACGGCAATTCCTTCCGATGCAACACTACACTGGTCGTCGTGAAAAATGTAAGCCTACATGGTAGTAATAACTGTAGTGTGCTCCAGCTGTAGCACAGCCTATAACAATAAATACTAGTTAGTATTTTCAGAAAACTTGCAGAATAAAACACTGTGATTTTGGAAGTCGACATTGATGCAAATTTTGTCATATACATATATATTAGTAGTCAAAGATGTCGTTTTAGAAGGCTTTTGATATTTAAGCACTGTATTTTGGGTTTGCGGGTCAACCTTAGTACTCTATTCCAGCTAACAGATCCAATTCTTGCAGTGATGAAAACAAAAAGAAAGCGAACAGATCGGATTCTTGAAGATGTAGGCAGATTACTTAGCGAATAGACCAAGCGAATACCGTTGACAAGGAATGCTTTGGGGGGGGTTGCCATTAAGACAAGCGTCTAGTGAACGAAGTGTTCTTGGGACTAGGGGGAGGTTTAGCAAGCGAAGAGTTGAATAATGCTCGGTCACAGACGGCAAAGTGGCCCATCGCATGCAACCAATAAGAAGGGCAATCCGCCCCGACCATCCGAAGCACTATCTCTTTTGGGTGTTCTCACCTTATTATATAGGTTGCTTTCTGTTTGGTAATTTAGACCTACTAGAACAGCAGCGATCGTATTGTAAAGTAGAGCGAGAAGCGTTCAAATTATTAATAAATATCAATATTATAGCACAGGGTACCGTTTAAATTTTCAGGAATAATTCTCCGCTTATTTTTATGAATTTTTAAACGGCGAAGAGAAGTTTCTAGAAATGTCAGGAACGATGCAGAACTGGTCCCGACGACGTTTTCGCAAATTTGTCTTCCGTCACTATCGGAGCGGATATGGGCTTCGAAAATCGCGCGGAGAGGACTTCCCGGAGGCCGATTAATTTTCTGTTTACACAGGATCAGTAATACTTTTGTCGATCCTTTTCCTGGAAAATATTTCGCCGGTCCCGAAAATCAACCTAGAAAGTGGATGAAGATTAATCATATGCAATCACTCGAAGGAAAGTATTCAGCTGATGGCATAAAATTTCCCATTTAGTATAGTCGCAATAGTCCACTTGAGCTTTTTGGTTAGAGCACAAGGAAAAACTTACGTGGCTAACCATGAAACTGTTGACACCGTTACATGTAATGCCATCAAGGCAGATATCTAATCAGTCTGACGTATACTATAAGTTCGGCAAGTATTCCATGTATCCGCACCTTGCGCCATGTGCAGCAAAAGTGCAAGTTTAGACTGACCCACTCAAACTAGCTCAGTAACAACCTAAAACCTTGCAGATATATTAATGATAAGTGAAACCTCGTGACTCGGAAGTAGCTGCCGATCAGGACACATTAATCGCACAGACTCCAGATAAAATCAATATTTCATACTTAAAGTTTCGCTTTAGTACATAAAACTAACCTTTTCCAAAAGATTATAACATCCACGTTACTTGTCGTACAGCCTTATCGGTGAACTCGAATATTCGCGATCTGGCAATGATAGACTACCAATGCTATACCTTATCGCTTCATTTAAGAGTTACCATGAACGATAGGCAGCCCGAGAAACTGGCCACGTGCTTCAAAAGCACGACCACAAAATAAGGCGACGTTCCTCCAGTCGCCAAGCAGCCATGCATGGCTTAACCATGTTCCACCTTCCCTTTTCAACAAGAATTTTTACTTAAAACTTCTCGTACAAATCTAAAGTTTTGCTAATTTCCACCGTTAGTCAGAGACCTGCAAATGTATTGGCATGTCTCCACTTACGCTGTGATCGTCACCGACACCTCCGCGGTTGTCAAAGGTCAAACTCATATCGTACGACTTCGATCAGAAGTTCACACCAATTTTAGCATTACGCTTTTCCTCAATTCACAAGAAGGGCATTATACGTTATGAACATTGTTCAAGTTCACACCAAACTCGGATGGTACTAGATAAATTCGTTGCCGGCGAAAAAAGAATACCAGAAGCGCAACTAATGATGCTCAAGCTTGTGTAGATACCTACTTACCTACATACCTTCCTACCTAACCACGATACACACATATCCACTGGTAATTAATGTAGCTAGAGGTTTTTGCTATTTCGGGTGAGGATGAAGCTGGGAGAAATTCGGAAGAAGAAGGAAATGGTCAAGATTAATCATTGGGGCGTTTATATTGTGGTAGATTTTTCCTCCTTTTTTTTTCTTTTGGTTTGATTCGACTTGGTCAGTTGTTTCTGCTTCGATTCGTTTTGTGCAAGTTGTTTAATAGAGATGTGCCCGGGTGCGCGTTACGTTTTTTTATGTTCACAACCCTTATGTTATACGTTATTTCTTCGATTTAAGCAAGTTCACGAGCTTGGCGTTATGCGTTAGTGAGCTTTCTACTGAAATCGTACGATACTTTACTCTCCACTGCATTACCAGGAATACAGTGTTCACTCAGCTCAACGCTTTGTTGAAGTTGTTTTACAGTATCTCTCTAAGGCCTCATAGACATTTGTTTTCGGAAGCATAAGCATCTTTCCATTGTAAAGAAAACCATAGTTAAAGTAAAAATCAATGTCTTGGCGCACTTATTGCTGACTAAGCCACACGAAGAAACTATCTAGGAAAGGCCGTGAGCTGTTAACGGTTCCCGCTGCTCAACCGCAAGGTATTTTTACGGTGGCAGGAAATTTAGTTTCACGGTTTTCCTATTTTAAAACACCTTTTGACACCTATAAGTTGCGTGTGAAGTACCAGGAAAAAATTCTATGAAGCGCAGGTGCGACGCTGAGGCCAAAAACGTCCACACTTGCTGTTGCTGGTACAACGTCTGCTGGAAACCCAAAGCCGTAGTAATGGCCGCAAGTGATAGTAGCATTAGCTAGAAGCGTTACGAAAGCCAGAATTGTGCGAATAGTGTAGTTCCAGGATATTTTCATGTTTTCAACAATTACCTAACGGACCTACTCACATAAATACATGTACAAGTACAAAGAAATTTTATTGTGCTTGTTTAAGCTAGAACACGTAGATACAACCGATCGAAGTAAAGGCTTGAACCCAAAAAAAAGCGAAAGAAACAGATACCAAATGGAAGAAGAAAATACCACCGAAACAACATCCCCTAGGGGCACATTGATGGGCCTAGTCGGGCTGAAGATTGGATTGGGAATTCACCTGAAGCTACAAATCTCATCATACCCTCTAAGCGGGTAACTTCGACGTAGAGTGTCTTACGCATTCGACCATCCAGCTCCGAAGAAGACTCTATGTTACATGCACTCAACAGGAACTTTATGCAGGCTTTGGCAATTTTGACTGCAATAATGGAGCTGGACACCATTTATTTTGTAATTATTTTGCTACATAAAAGTTTCATAATCTGCATAGTTGCTCTACTTATGCTTGCTTAAAAATCTTAAAGAGAGCTCTATGCGAACAAGTTTAGGCAAAACCATGCCTATCGAGGGCATTTTAAGCCCTTTCAGGTAGGGTCACATTTCATAGGAAATTTTCAACATACCACTCTTGCTTAACTATATTCTACAGTGCCATAGCCTTAAAACTTTTTTCTTTTAGTTTCTCAGAGCCAGGGTGGCAGAGAATCCTCCAATTCACTTTTATTTCTTCATCGGTAAAAGACTCCTATGCTATTGTTTTTTTCGAAGGTACTCCCATACCAGCGATTTTATGTGTAACACCTAAAACTAGCAGCGGATTAGGGTTAGGTTAGGGGGAAACGACCTTTTTTTGTGTAATTACATGTACTCCCATACACCTTCCATATTCTTATGTTTGAGCGCTTCCGACGGTTACAAGTTGCACCAAATCCTCTCCCCGGACAGACTCACACGAAATACCGTACCGACACCGCCGCCAAAAGCCGCAGATGGGCTCGCCGCAACGTTAGAACGGCTGATGCAAGCCACGGCGAGGTAATATGGCAAAACGGAACGGTTTATTTCGTTAACCTTGTAGAGCAAACGTACGGATACCTAGTTTTTCAAGACTACGACATTCCATGTAGGCATACATTAGCATATATATACGCTCTCGAACTCCAACAGCAGGATTTTTTTCCCCCCTTCGCTCTCAGTCGCAACCTGCAGAGCTACCTATCAGACGAATCTTCATCCCATCGACATCGCGAAAATCGAATCCAACGTTAATTACTCGGCATCCGTCACGCGAAAGACAAGTGGGAGACCAAGGGCCCAGCGAGTTCGGGCTAGAGAAACACACACTCGCGTGTCCAGGAAGCCGCAGGGAGCTACCCGAGATTCCAGATCTACCTGTCCACCATTGTTCAGCTTGTAGTCAACAAAGACAAAACAGCAGGTCTTGCCAGAGTAGTCATATGTGAATTTAAAGCAGATTTTGCGTAGTCAGTTTTTTTTTTTTTTTTTTTTTTTTTTTTTCTCATGTCCAATGTCATGTAGCCGCGCCCGGAAGAAACAAATTTTCGTCTCAATTTCTCTCTAACCGTGAGCGCTACCTTGTAAGATGCGTGAGAAATTTTTAGTACTAACACGCATCGTAACGTATGTCACAGTTAAACGAGCCACCAGTGCCAGCGAGCCTCGGCATTCCCGGCTTAATTATCTACCCTTTACACCACCGTTCACATGTTCTATAAGCAAATTCCACACAATAACTACCAGTATGGGTAAAGTTAAGCTATGGCAACAAAATGATCATGAAAACCGGGTCCAGGAGGCAATTTGGGCTTCGTAAGATGGTCGGAAAACCTCATTTCGCGCCGTCGCCGAAGCATTTCATATACCCCTCACTACCGACCAATTCCGCTTCAAGGGAGAACGTCAGCCCCGTTAAACCTCACATAGCTATCGCCAACACCTTACCACAGCCGAGGAAGACCCATGTTTTGCAGTAGTATAAAAGATTAGATGACTGGGGATTTCTGCCAAGGTTGGATTTAGTACAAGGAATGGTCAATTCTCTTCTACGAAAAAAAACTGTCAACCCCAACGCAACTATTGGGAAGAACTGGATAACAATGTTTCTAAATCAATACCCAGATCTTACACTTAAATATAGCAAATGGCTGGATCGACAAATAGCCTATGCAATCAACCTACAAGTCACTAAGGACTACTTCAACAGGTTGCAATGTGTTATCCGCCAACACAACCTTAAGCCCAATCAGATATAGAATATGGATGAAAAGGGCTTTCTTATAGGTGCCTATGCAAAGGCCCAGATTATATGCAGAAAAGAAAGGCAAAATCCAAGCATTGCTCAGGACAGAAAATGGGAAATTGTGACAGTTATAGAAACTGTCTCCGCTAGTGGCTCGGCGTTCCCTCGTATGGTTATCAACAAAGGTAAAGTTCACTACCTAGGTTTGTATACCAACTTGAACGAGTCTGGAAAAGATGCTACATTTGCAGTTAGTGCAACTGGTTGGACAGATGACTATCTTGGTGTTTGGTAACTCAAGGAGCATTGTTTTCCGGAAACAACGGTATTGATTGGCAATATTCCTCGACTTTTAATTTTGGACGGACACAGCTCTCATGTTACTTTTGAGTTTATACAATTCTGTATAGAGCATAATATTTTACTTTTATGTCTTCCATCCCATTTAACCCACCTCCTTCAACCACTTAATATTGGTTTATTCATTCTCTTGCAGTATTATTACTGAAAAGTGGTTGATAATTATACATAGAGCAAAAACACTGGGATTAAATGATCTGTTTTTCTTCCACTCCTATTCGAAGCATGTACTATTGCATTAATGCATCACAATATTGAAGCTGGATTCGAAGATACCAGTATCGTCCCCGTGAATTTCAATAAAAGTTCTCTCGAAACTCCTTGCCAATGGTAAGAATGCAAGACCAGCTTTATCAAATTTGAAGAAAATACCATTCTACAAACTTGATACGGTAACTGAAACTCTGTCGTTAAACACAAGCTACTCGGAAAAAATCGAGGAATGGAAATGCATCTTTGGAGGAGATAGAAAAATTAATTCTCCGATTTAGCAATAGCGCCGAGGCCGCCATTACCACAGCCGATATCGAGAAAGAAAATACCTGTCGCCGACGAAAATCAAAACAGCAAGAGGCAAAAACTGATCGAAGAAATCTTGCTAAAGTCCGAACTTTAATAGTACTGTTACAATTGAAGTACACGACAAGAAGTTGGGACAGAAGAATTCGTGACCCTGAACTTTAGCTGCCCCATGAACAACACCAAGAGTGATGCTGAAGCCTGCTCTGAAGCAACCTACACGCCATCAAATGTCTCGAAAAAAGTCGTCCAGATCTCTAAGCAGCCTACTATCACAATTGTTAATGACTTAAAATCATACGCATAGACAGTTGTGCAGGAAGAATCGGCAAAGGAAGGTTGGATCTCGGATAGTGAGAGTGACGAAACTTCACCAACTGCAATCCCTCCACCAAGCGACAACCCGCGGCTGTCTGTTCAGCTTGTGGCACTCACTAATCGCCGCCTTCACGACCGTCCTTTAATGATGCGCCTTCGGTCTCGGAACTGAATTTTTTTTTTTTTTTTTGGTTATCGAGGTGGTGGAATTAATGAAAATGTAAGCCTTATTAGCCCCTCCCTTTGCTTAGAACTCACGCTTACACGTTAAGAATTCATTTGGAAGTTTTTTTATTCACTTGGTACTTAGAAATCTACTCAATTTTTTGTACGCGAGAAAATTCAATTTTTTTATCGTAGATATTTGTGTGCGCACATTGGCTCGCCGGCACGTGATGGCTTGTGACATGCGTTATTCTTGAAAAAAAAAAGCCGCCGCTATAGGAGTCGTTTACCGTAAACGTATTAATAAGGTGCTGGGGTGGGTGCAAATTTTTTTCTCGCTAAAGAAAACGGTATGAGAGTACTAGTACATGCAATTACACGAAAAAATGTCGTTTGCTCCTAACCTAGCCCTAAATCCGCTGCTTTAGGGTCCTTTTACTGTTACACAAAAAACCACTGATATGGGAGTCTTTTCGCAATAACCGTTGGCATAGGAGTCCTTTACCGTCTTTTCATTTCACTAATGGTTATCCATTGCAATACTTAGGACAATTAGTAGACGTCAATACCTTTTATCGTTAACCTTACAAGATTGAAAACGCTGATGTAATTGAAAAGAAAGCTATCATAATCATTTCATCCATTTTGAAACTGATATGCCGGACACATGATATTATTATATTTCTGAATGTTTTGCTTAAAGTGAATACTCTCTAGACACTTAACAGCCCATAATGATGCAGGTATCTCAGGGAATAGTGGAAATGGTAGTAATATAACCCCCTTTATGCAAAAAAATTAATGTATATGGGCTTTGAAGGTAATAATTTTTCAAGCTTCTCTAACAAATAAAATAAAACTCCATATCAATAACAGATGTCAGAATGAGGTCACAAGAACGTCGTCCGAGAAAAAGTAATTTTCCATTCCTTGGGACTTATCTACAGAGTATAATTTATATTTTCTCTTGCTTTGTTGAAAATTAGACTTGGTAATATATGCCTATATTATGCATTTGGTGTTAGACAAATCTTAAGCATTCAGACAATAGTAGTATTAGTTTATATTATAATGGAAGCTAGTTGGAAAGAGTTCTAAAAAAAAATAGTATAATTATAAATATACATATGCCTAGCAAATCTTGACTTTTTTATATTCTTTACATTATTACAACTGGTGGAAAGTAGTTTATTACAGCATTATTATATTACTCACGGAGTTGTGATATTTGCATAATTTTTGATATTTGGACTACATGCTATGTACAAGAATACTTTCTTATATTTTAGTTTTCATAGTACTATAATAGCCTTAGCCCTATGACTATATTTTTGGCTGACAATTTTTTTTAAAAAAAATAATCTGCTGCTATTCTTAGGTTACTCAGTCATGAGTATTTCTTTCTCGGCACCACAATCTACATATGTAGTGATGTTCTTTTTCATTCCTCCCATCCCACAACACTGAAATTAAGCTTTCGACACAGTTTATTGTTCTGTCTTCCTATACTTTCCTCACCCCCAACTCCTACCTTCCTACCTCATGAAATCTGAACTCAATTTCTTTTGTAATTGGAGCTTAATGTACACTACGCATAGAAAAGCTGCCATGAAAAATATATGTAAAGATGTCCCATGGTATTGGAAGCGCCAGGGAATAGAGCTGGAGGATTAAATTTCAAACCATGTAAGCTAGGGTAATGAGGAAGGGAAGGAAGCGATTGGGGAGAAGAATACTGTGTTTTCGGACAAAAAAAAAAAAAAAAAAAACAAGTAGGTCCCAATTTTTAATTACTATGGTATTGGGCTACTTATATTTTGAAAACTCCATTTTGGGCTGCAAAACGGGTCACGGTATTCGATTACTGGGTTTCCCGAAATACCGCAGTATTCCGGGAAAATACCATGGCATCCGGTTGCAAGAAAACGCACCACAAACATATAAATAAATAAATAAATAAGTAAATATAAGAAAAGAAAGAAAGAAAGGAAGAAAATTAATAAAAAAAAAAAAATTGGAGTGTAAATGGAACTCTTATCGTAATAATATATTGTGTGGCATTTTAGAATTTTCCAATAAAAATATGGTGCTTTTTTTTTTTTTTTTTTTTTTATCCTTCTCCAGGAGTGCTCCTGGCTATACCTTTCCGGCATCATATATTGACGTAGATATCCACATGCAAAACCGTACACAAATCAGTGAGCTTGTAACGTGAACAAACAAAATAAAACCCAGTTCCCTGAGCGTGAACTTTTCTCCATCGCTGGAAATTTGCTAAAAACTATGTTTGTTGCCATGATAAGCTGTGCGAAGGTTTTTACACCCAAAAACATCTGGCTGCATTTAATTTTCATGCCGCAATCCTCGGCCAAAATCGCCGCTCATCTTTGCCATTTTCCGGGAGTAAAATTTTTCCACTTAGGTCGCAAGCTTATCTAGGAGTATAACTAGAGCATACAAACGAATCACCACATTATCTTTTTATCTCTCTATATCTCCCCCCCCCCTCCCCCCC
>JABYPW010001972.1:0-12857 GCA_016880775.1 Phymatotrichopsis omnivora | reverse complement strand
CAACCTCATTCCGTTTAAGCTGGCGAGACTTGCATGTCACAGTGTCTCATTCGCCATTCTCCTCTTCATTACTGCTACCCCGTCCACCAGCCCCGCCCCCTACGCTACCTCCAGTGAGCTCGCAATTTTCACTACCTCCATCAGACTTGTCCCCTCCATTACCTCCACTAGGTTTACCCTCTTTATTACCCCCACCAGCTGCCATCCCCGCTGCTGCTCCTGCCGCCGCCCTCACTCTTGTAGCTGCGCTGACAAGCGCACCACCTCCCCCCATCGCCGCAGTCTGACATAAAGAGAAAATCCTCCCGCCAAATGCCCTATTTGCAGCGATGAGCATCCCACCTCCACCCATTGCCCCAGCCTTGCACAAAGAGAAAAGACTCCCGGCAACTGCCCTATTTGCGGCGACGAGCACCCCACCACCACCCATTGCCGCAGCCTTGCACAAAGGGAAAAGCGTCCTGGCAACAAATACTCCCCACGTGATTGCTTTCAAGCCCATGACAAGAATTCCTACACATTTGGCGTTATCAGAATTGTCCTTATATTTGTACCGTTGGTAAAAATATGAATGGTGAAAGAGTTGTAGGGGAGTTGGACAAACCTGCAACAGTCACAAGGGCTCCCAATGCAGCACCTCCTAGAGCCACCATGAGGGCCACTGGGGCTGCTACAATAGCCCCAACGGCAGCCACAACAAACGGTAACATAATTGCTGAGGTGAGAGGGAGTGAGCTCTACGGTGACAAGGACCGTTAGACATACAGTATGCAGTGAGCGGAGGATCGTAAGGACTTACTCTGTGGTTGCTTTTGGTTGACTTGGATACCGAAAGATCCAGGCAGATTGTATAGTCCTGTGGAATTATAGTCTGGAATCGATAACCCCCGTCTATCGGCAAGACGGTGATTCAGCTAGCTAGAGAAGTGGCAAAGAAAAGGAGAGAGAAGTAAAGGTATTTAGGCTCCGTGAGCCGCGGTCGGTGCTTGTGTAAGCAAATTAGGCCTCCCACTATGCGTTGTCCATACGTGCCAGTACATGTTGCGCCGCCGTCGAACAGTGTCTCAGATGATTCTGGGCTACGACTTTCTCATTCGAGGCAGATGACTGCCAAGCTCATTTTCAGCTGACGAAGATTATTTTTGTTTCCGGACCCCCTTTACCCGAAAGAAAAGAACTCTTAGCAAACATCTCAGAGGTTGTATTCTACACTCGTGTTTGAATTTAATGTTGGACGATGTCATATGGAGGGTTTGGATAAGTCGACTTCCAGCATTATATAAAATTTAATCCAACTCCTATGATTACATTAATTACATCTAATAGCAAATGCAGGTTTAATTTAACCAACTCTTTTAACTCTAGAGAGAATGAAGCTAAAATAATCACCTCAAAGAAAAAAAAATATATCTTTGGATAAAAAAGGTAACACTTATAAAAGCTAAGATAATTGCTAAAAGCTTAATTATTACTTACAATATTGGTATTATTATAGCTATTAGTTATAATTAAAAGATAATAAGTAGGAGGAAGGTTAATATGATAAGGGAGTTGCTAGAAACTCTAGCTCTTCAAGTTCTAAAAGGGAAATAAACACATAAAATCACAGGGTCAAGAAGTGTCTACGTGGTGGTCTTTAAAGATAAGGGGGTTTAGGGAGTAAAAAATTATAGGAGTAGGTTTAGAAGAACTTAGTTTTACTACAGAAGGTATGATATAAATAAAGTGGTAAAGTAGTATAGTGTATATTAGGTATACTTACAACTTTATGTATATACCATTGATTGGCATGCTAGAGTAATATGCTATAATAAATGACTTTAAGATATACTACTTACAGTTACTCTATGATCATAAATGTAGAAATACTATTAATTTTGCAGCCTAATATTTATAGGCTAGATTTGCACCTTCTTTATTTTATTTATTTTTTTGATTTTAATATTCAAGTTTAACATTTAATGATTTCCTTATATATAGAATATTTTCCTTTGTATCTTACCTATGAATTATTATTTATTCCATATTTCTATATTTTAGGTACTAAAATAAAAAAAAATTTATTCACAGTTTTAATGTAAATGTATTATACTACTTTTATAATATTGCCCTCTTCAGCAGGGAATGTTTTCTTATCTATAATACTCATAGTCCTTCTTGGTCTCCAAAACCCTATAATCATATACCTATTTTCATAGACCTTGGCATTAAGCCTATGCTTCTATAGCTAATTCCTAGTCCTTTATTATAAAGGACAACTCCTTCAGCGATACAACTGATGCTCAGTCTGTATCAGGGTTTTGGGTGTAAATCAGGATGGAAGAAGATGCACAACTCTTTAGAGGACTCAAGAGATACGCATGAAGTGAGGCAATGATGTGCTGAAGGTTTGTAGGAATAACTCTTTATTCCTGTGGTGTATACTTAAGATACTGCGTAAAGAAGAAAGAAAGGAAATACAGGACCACGAGATTTCCTTCTCTTTTATACCAATCGCCAAGAGCACTGCCTCCCTTCTAGAGCAGTCTCTGTAAAACCTGTTCTGTCCACATGACCCTTTTCCATATGTCATTCAATCTAAACACTGTTCTCATGACCTCTGTAAGGCACACAGCTAGACGTGAGTGACTGTAAAGGACAACTCCTTCAGCGATACAACTGATGCTCAGTCTGTATCGGGGTTTTTGGGTAAATCAGGATAGCAGAAGATCTACAACTCTGTAGAGGATTCTAGAGGTGTGTATTGAGTGAGGCAATGGTGTGCTGAAGGTTTGTGGGAATAACTCTTTATTCCTGAGGTGTATACTGAAGATACTGTGTAAAGAAGAAAGAGAAAGCAAATACAGGACTGCGAGAATTCCTTCTCTTTTATACCAATCGCCAAGAGCACTGCCTCCCTTCTAGAGCAGTCTCTATAAAACCTGTTTTGTTCACATGACCCTTTCCTATACGTCACTTAATCTAAACACTGTTCTCATGACCTTCGCAAGGTAGACAGCTAAACATGAGTGATCATATATGACTGAGTGATAATCCATGACTCATAACGTGGAATTCCAAAGAACACTACTGACAATAGGAAATATAAGGAGAATATAATTAGAAGGAAAATATATGACCACAGTTCATTACAGTATCCCCCTCTTCAAGCTAGAACTCCTGTGACAGCTAGGAATACTTCTTCTCTCAGGTGGTCATCCCTCACATTCTCTACTATCCAGCACAACCTTTCCCTAAGATTTCCAAGCCAGATATGTAGGGGTATCAGTGGGCAATACTGGCAAACTGCTGAATTGCATTCAGCTATCTCTGGTGGTGCCTCAGGTAGGTGTTCCTCCTTGATCTCCAGGAGCTGGGGATCGATAGGCACTGCTGGTACCGGTAGGGGGGTGTATCCGCTAGGGCTGGCAGATACTTTTGATATTGGCGCATACTGCCAATAAGGTTTCTCAGGGTTCACCTTGATCACTGGTGAACTAAGGGGCAACATGGTGGAAATATGTAGCAAAACCTGTTCCTCCCATTGCTGGAACTGGTGGTTCAGGGTGAACTACAGTTGTAGAGCACAAAGCGGTGGCTCCTAGGGTTGGGGTTTTTCTCTAGGCGAGACCGGTGCCCAACTCTTGTTGGCGATGGTTTTAAGACCTAATGCTAGAGGGTCTTCGAGGGGTTCCTCTTTCACTGTACTGTCTTCTAGGGAGGTGCAAATTCGTCTATACTGGTCGAAGATAGGCGTAGTCATGGTAGGAGACGGAGACCTCCGTCATTTCCTCATCTCCATCATAACTTAGGCTTGTGGGAGAAGCGGTGGTGGAACTCATTGATGAGCTCCTAGGAGTACTCGAGGTGCTGGGAAGGCTCCCACATAGGCTTGGGGTAGCTGACCCATTTGACAAGGTAGTGAAGAGTGCCACCTCGAAGGCGTTTAGAGTTGAGAACACTCTCAACTTTGTATTCTCGATCTCCTTCAATGATAACCAGAGGAGGTAGAGAATTTCGATAGCTTGGGACTGGTTCATATTTGCTTGCTAGTACTAGTAGAGAGATGTAGAAGACTGGATGGATCTTCGCAGAGCAAGAAAGCTTGAGTTTATATGCTCGAGTTCCGACTCTTGCTAGAACCTTGAATGGACCAAGTCGTTTGTGATCAAGTTTCTTGGATGGCCTCTGAGTGCGCAGGTTTCTGGTATTCAACCAAACCTTTTCTCCAACTTCTATCACAGGTGCTAGTTTTCTTGACTGATCTGCTGCTTCCTTTTGGCTAGCTTGTGCATAAGCGATTTCTACCCTGCATAAGTCATGCACTTCTTGCAGTCTAGTAGAGAGATGCTTGACACTTTCAGGGGTGTTTGACCTTCACCTAAGGTCTATGTCTATTGCAAAGTATAGGTGGTATCCATAGTTTGCATAGAATGGGCTGACTTTCGTAGTTGCCAAAACTTGAGTATTGTAGCTGAACTCTGCAAGGGGACGCAGGGATACCCAATCGTCCTGCTGATAATGGCAGTAGATCCGTAGATACTGTTCTAGAACTGAGTTTGTTCTTCCTGTCTGACCATCTATCTAGGGGTGGTATGCCATGCTGAGATTGCTTTTGACTTTCAGAACCTTGCACAGGGACTTCCAGAATTCTGAAACAAACTGGGTACCATGGTCGGAAGTAATATCTTTTGGCAATCCATGATGCTTCCATATATGATGTAGGTACAGTGTTGCTACATCTTCGCTTGTTGATTTTTCCACTGTAGGGATGTAGTGTGCCATTTTGGTCAGGCAATCTACTACTACAAGGATTACATCACATTCCTTGCTTGTTGGCAATCCTACTATGAAGACCATGGATATTGAATTCCAGGGCTTCACGGGTATTTCCAAGGGTTTCAAAGTACTGAATGGTACATGTCTGACAGGTTTCGCTCTCATGCATACTTCGCAATGGCTGATGTATTGGCTGATGTATTTTGGTAATCCTGGCTAAAAATAGTTCCTTATTACCAACTCATATGTTTTGGCTCTTCCTGGGTGTCTGGTAGCTATATAATCATGGTTCTGTCGGAGTACTTCCAGTTTCAGGTCTGGATCATCAGGGATGCTGACTAGGTTATTGTACAATAACAATCCTTCCCTGATCGCGTAATCTGACAGTTCCGCATATTTCAAAGATTTTTCTCCTTTCTGCAGGGCCTGCAGGATAGACTTTGTGGCAGGGTCCTTGTCATAAGACCTTTTGACTTTCTCTTCGAAATCTTGATTTTTCTCTACTTCCACTGTTGCTGAGAGAACATGCAGCTCTGGACTCGCTTGCAATGCAAGGTCTAAATGGTGGGGTTGGATGATCATCTGTTCCTGATAAGCGAGACGTTCATCCCCTTCCTTTAGAAGATCTCTAGATCTTCTGGTTGAAGAATTAGGTTTTCCTCCCTATTTCCCTGGTCAGTAGCATATCTGGGAGTTGAACCTTGATAGGAACTCGGACTACCTTGCCTGTCGGCGATTCAACATTCTCTTGGTCATAAAGTATTCCAAGTTCTTGTGATCTATTATCACTTGAACTAGGAATTTTGAATATGCAATATGTCATTCCCACTCCAAAAATGCCAGAATGACTGCTAATAGTTCCTTATCATGCACAGGATAGTTGCATTATGCGGGGTTGAACTTCTTAGAGAAGTATGCCACTGGGTACAAAACTTACTTTCCATCCTCATGCTGGAACTTTTGGGAAAGGATGCCCACTGCCACATGATCTGATGCATCCATTTCCACAATAACCAGTTTTTCTAGGTTGAAGTGTGTCAGGGTTGGTGCTGATGTGAAAGCTTCTTTGAGACTTATAAAAGCAGTGCTTGCTTCCTTCGTCTATTCGAACTTTTAGTCCTTTTTTAATAATTTTATGATCAGTGATACTAGTCTTGAGTATCCTTTGATGAATCTCCGGTAGAAGTTTGCTAATCCTAGGAACATCTGAATATCCTTGACTGACTTTGGTGTTTCCCATTCAAGTACCACTTCTACCTTCTTGCTGTCCATGGTGATACCTTCTAGGGAAACGATATATCTGAGGAATTCTATTTTCGCAACATGCAATTCACACTTCTCAGGTTTGGAATAAACTTTATTTTTCCCTAGCTTTCTCAAGACCATTTGCATATAGCTGATGTGCTCTTCCAGGGTTTTCGAAAAGATCAATATGTCATCTAGATAGACAACACAGAAAACGTCTCAATGATCTTTTAGAATGTCGTTGATGAATGCTTGGAACATTGCTGGTGCATTTTTGAGACCAAAGTGAATAACTTTATACTCATAATGACCATACTGGGTGTGGAATGCTGTCTTCCATTCCTCACCCTCTGCAATTCGGATTGAATTGTACACCTATCTTAGATATAACTTGGTGTAGATCTTTGCTTCTTTCAACCATTCCAATGTTTCCTGGATCAACGGCAATGGATAGCGATTTTTGATCATGACTTTGTTGAGTCCATGATAATCCATACATAGGCAGAGTGACCCATCCTTCGTTTTAACAAACAATATCGTTGTGCCAGCTGGAGACTGCGACTCCTAGATGAATCCTTTTGCTAGGTTTTCTTTCAGGTACTTCCTTAGCTCTTGCAGCTGTACCTCTGATAGTCCATAGGTAGGTAACCATGGTGGTTCACCTCCTTCGACCAGTGGAATCCTGTAATCAATTTTTCAGTGTGGTGGTAAAGTGTCCACTTTCTCTTTGTCAAAGAGGTGCAAATACTCATGGTACTCTTCTGGTACCAATTCCTCTGGCGGTATTGTGTTTGGTGTCTTCCCTTCCTCGACAGGCTCTGTAACGCTAATAGCATACAGCTTACTGTCTTTCCTTGTTGCTATTTTCTCAAAGGGTACCGCTCCAATGGTGGTAATATCAATTCCACTCCTCCCTTCCTCTTCTAGGAAGGTGAGCTGATTTCTTTTGAAATCCAATTGTGCTTAATGGTGGTGTAGCCACTGCAATCCTAACAGGATAGGACAGTCTGCTAGTTTCATGATATAGAATAGTACTTGTTCCTTCCTTGGTCTAACCTGGATATCCACTTTAGTGACCTTGGTAATTTTTCCACTACTTGCTTGTCTTCCATCGACAACTGTCAAGTTTCTTGGGATCCTTAATTCTGACATAGTGAAACTATTTTTCTGCACAAATGCTTTCTCTATAAATGCGAAACTAGTTGCCCCTGTGTCCAATAGGGCATAACACTCCACAGTGTTATTCAACATTGCTGGGACTATCAAATGTTCTCCTTCTGAAAACATTTCTAACTTTTCTATTCTGGCAGCTTTCTGGGTAGGGCTTTTCCCTTGGGTTTTCCTCAGAGCTAGACCACCATCTAGTTCTGACTCTTGGAGTTTCCTAACTGGATTGTAATGGTTGCCACTTTGACGCTAGTGGCTTTTAACTCTTGGCTGGTTTCCTTTTTTGGACAGTTTCTGGTGTAATATCCTTCGTTGCTGCAATTGAAACACAGGCCTTTGTTCTTGCAGTGATCCCTCTCTTCCTGAGTGATCTTTTCTTTTTCCTGGTGTTGTCCCTTCTGGCGGTATATGCTGAACTTTTTCTGTTTCTTGAAGCCTTGCTTCTGCTGTCCTTCTCGGGACATGCTGCTGGGTCTTTCTTCTTTTTTCAGGATTGGCTCAAGTTGACTCTCTAACTGGATACACAGTTGTGTGAACTCTGAGTATGTCTTATGGAGGTTCGACTGGTGGGCCAGGGCTTTATAGACTTTCCCTTTCAGTCCTTTCTTGAACAGGAGTATCCTCATCCTGTCATCTTCAGGTAGGTTGGCATTGAATGCGAGACCGTCAAAGTCTGCACAGTACTCAGACACGTTCCCTTTCTGTCTGAGGTTTTCTAGTTGCTGGTAAGCTGTATTATCCTTATCTGGATCATCATATACTTTCCTCAAAGCTTCCTCAAAGGCTGACCATGTTTTCTCAGGTGCTTTTTCATTCTTGGAGTTTTTCATCCTTCTAGTAATGTACCCTTTTTGCGCTGGTCCTTTTAAAAATGATGATCCCCACTTAATCTTGTGGCCCTCATCTTCGAATTTGTCCTCATTGACCTCGCTGGTGTCCATACACCTTGTGATGAATGGGTCTAACTAGGAATGGTCCTTCCCATCGAATACTTTAGGGTCCTAAAGCTTTGCTAGCTTAGGCATTTCTCATGTTTGTTGTTGCTCTTGTTCTAGTTCTTGTTGTAGGGTGTCAATCCTTAACTGGAGTGTGATCCACTTTTACCTCAGGCTTTTAAGTTGCTCGCTTTCCAGTACTCGCTCCTTCTTAAGGTTTTCAATTTGTTGCTGATCTGCAACTTGCTGCTGTCTTAGGCCCTTGCTCTCTTGTTCTTGATCAACACTGCAGTTGTAGCACTCTCTGATCCAGTTTCTGATTCTTTGGTACTGTAGAACGGCCTGGCTTTTATTGAGGTTGTAGATATCTTGCCAGAACTCTAGTTCTCCTAGGTCTGGGATAGAATATGCTTCTTCTATATCCTCTGGTAGGTCTGGAAGCTTTTCCTTGGTAGACATTGACTAATGCTGATAACTTTTTGCTGAAAGGAACTCATCGATACTTGGATCTAGGACGGCGAGTAGGAGGATTCTGAGTTTGTCAAGCTAGACTGGGGTGACAGGGTGGTTCTGGTGTAGTACAACAAGATTATCTTTGTACAGATAGAGAACAATCTTATCTTCGCTCTCCTCGTATACTGGTTGTGTCTGGGAGAATAGTGATTTCAACTGCAAGGTTATCAACCTTAGATTTCCTAAGATGTTCCAGGAATTTGAGGGTGGCGTCCTCCAATTCCTCATCTAGTAGAAAACTTGCAGTTATGGCGTCAGTATCTGGCTACAGGCACAAATAGGGAGGACAAGATAAGCCACAGGCACAAACGTAGTACTGGTGCTTCTCCTGGGTCTGGGATGACTGTTACCACTTGTGGCACCTGGTACTCAGTGGTTGAAGTAGACTCTGTCATTGTAATGGTTGTCACAGCAATAGTCTTTGCAGAAGAATCTGTGGATTTGCCCGTCGCAGTTTCTGATGCAGAAACCCTCTTTCCACTGTGGCCTAGTTGCCTTTTCAAGTTCCTGTTGTTCCCTAGTCTTGCAGCGCAGGTGGTGGTCAATAGGGTTGACTTTGCAACGGCAGATACTCCACCAAACTTTCTGAGCTTTTGCCGGTCTCTCAGAAAATACCTTTGGTGATGCTGGTCTCTGTACTGGCCTAGTCTAGACCTCTGGACTAAAATGGACTCTGCGATTCCTTTTCTGGGGGGTAGGATTTGCAGGTCTTTGGGTTCTTCTGGAGGAAGCAGGTTCTTATCTTGTAGCAGCCTGGTGATTTCCTCGATAGTGAACTGGGGTTCCTCTCCTTAGAAGTTCCAGATAACTGGGGATGACATCCAATGTCACCTGAATTCTCATGTATCTTCTTAGATGGTGATTTCTGAAAAGATGCAGTATAGTGTAAAGGACAACTCCTTCAGCGATACAACTGATGCTCAGTCTGTATCGGGGTTTTTAGGTAAATCAGGATAGAAGAAGATACACAACTCTGTACAGAATTCAAGAGGTATGCATTGAGCAAGGTAATAGTGTACTGAAGGTTTGTGGGAATAACTCTTTATTCCTAAGGTGTATACTTAAGATACTGCGTAAAGAAGAAAGAGAAAGGAAATACAGGACCGCGAGAATTCCTTCTCTTTTATACCAATTGCCAAGAGCACTGCCTCCCTTGTAGAGCAGTCCCTATAAAACCTATTTTGTCCACATGACCTGTTCCCATACATCACTTAATCTAAACACTGTTCTCATAACCTTCGCAAGGCAGACAGCTAAACATGAGTGATCATATATGACCGAGTGATAATCCATGACTCATAACGCGGAATTCCAAAGAACACCACTGACAACAGGAAATATAAGGAGAATACAATTAGAAGGAGAATACATGACCACAGTTCATTACAGTGACCGTACATGACTAAGTGATAATTCATGATTCATAATATGGAATTCCAAAGAACATCATTAATAATAGGAAACATAAGGAGAGTACAACAAGTAGGAAAGCACATAACCACGATTCCTTACATTTATAAACACCTTTATTTTTTCCCTACATATCTTCTACACTGTTAGCTATATCTCATAGTTATTCTACTTCTGTTGTACACATTTTAAGTACTTAACAAGACCTTTATAGATATCTACTAATTGTATAGGTAACTTAGCCTACTGTTCCTTACCTTTATATAATATTTCAAGTACATGTAGGGCCTTCTTACTTATCTCCCTTATAGGCTATATTCTTTACTTATTACTATCAGTAGTCTCTACTATTCTCTACCTTCTCTTAGCTATCTTATAAACTACCTAGTAGCTGTCTACAATATTTAGCTTTTTATACCTTGACTCTCCTTTTTACTATATAATAATTTAGCTATTCTTTAGCTTTTATCAAAACTTTACACTTATATTCTATTATATACATAATTATATACTCCTAACTGTAATGAACCATGGTCATGTACCTTCCTACTTGTTATATTCTCCTTATATTTCCTATTATCAGCAATGTTCTTTAGAATTCTGCATTATGAATCATGAATTATCACTCAGTCATATATGGTCACTCATGTTTAGCTGTCTGCCTTGCAGAGGTCATAAGAACAGTGTTTAGATTGAATGATGTATAGAAAAGGGTCATGTGGACAGAACAGGTTTTACAGAGACTGCTCTAAAAAGGAGGCAGTGCTCTTGGCAGTTGGTATAAAAGAAGGAGAAGTCTCACAGTCCTGTATCTTTTCCTTCTTTCTTCTTTATGTAGTATCTTAAGTATACACCACAGGAATAAAGAGTTATTCCTACAAACCTTCAGCATATCATTGCCTCACTCTATGTGCACCTCTTGAGTCCTCTAAAGAGTTGTGTATCTTCTTCCATCCTCATTTACCCCTAAACCCTAATACTGCTAAGGATCAGTTATATTGCTGAAGGAGTTGTCCATTACACTAACCCCTGCTTCTACCCCCTCTCTCTTAGTGAATTTACTCCTGTATTACATAACTATATCATATGCAATTAAGTTTGTGAGATGCCCTATCTATATATCAGTGATCCGAGGAAAGATCAAATCCTCTTCTAACCCCTCTCTAATTGTACTATAAGGTTTGCTATACCTTACCATCAGGTTCACATTTACTATGTTTAACTATCTAAAGTCATAAAGTTTATAACATTATTATATATCTTATTATTGTATTCTCTAATATTTCTAGAAGTAGTATAACATATACTTTAACATAGCTTATACCTATACTAAGCTTATATAATAAGCTATATCAGTGATAATTCTACATAATAGTTTAATTTTCCTATCCCTTTTTATACATTAATTAAAAGTACAGTATTTATCTATTTTTAATTTTTTATTTTTATTATGTTACTAGCTATAAAAGAAATGAATATCTAATAATATACTATAAAGACCTTAAGGCTAAATGTATTCACTAGAGTTTATTTGATAACATAGAGTATAGAGTCTAAAATTGTACACATTATAGCTATATATATTAATAGGATTATCTACTACTATCAGGGTTAAAAGCATTCTACTATTATATAAGCATGCCCTATATAGTATTTACTAAAGAAGGAATAAGTATTAATGACTATTAAAATCAACTCCTATGTAATCTATATCATTTTACCTAGATAACCTATGACATTCACTTAGGTAGTACTCTAGGTAAGGTAATAGTTCTGACTTCATCCTTATACTTCTCTAATCTCTCTATACATAAATTTATATTCTACTAGAAAGTCTATTACCTAGTGCTAGCATTCCTACACTTTATTTATTTTAAGACCATATGTTATAATAACTCTAATTTCCACTATAGCTACTAAATAAATACATTGAGTATATATTTAATTCTTTATCTAATACTTAAGTTAACTACTAATATCTAAACAACCATAAAGCCTATAGGAGTTAGATATAAGATAATTTATTTAGAGATCTTTTCTATCTCATAGTTAGGCTCCTATTCTCTCTATATGAAATTTGTACTATATTCTTTGACTATACTATCCTTAAGCATTCTTATTACCTTTATTCATATGTTGTTTACAATAGTTTAAGAAGATACACCTTCTAGCAATAGGTCTTTTTCTAGAAGCTCTATAGTTATTATAGAGCTTATTATCCTAATAATATCAATTATAGCAAAACTATATTGAATAGAATTTATTGAAGTACATATAATATTGCTAATATTATAAGCAAAGATCTAGGAATCATATTAGTAAAGATTTATGAGGTAGAGGTAGATAATTTATAACATGCTTACTTCTCTATAAGAGTACCAGATTGTAATGAACCGTGGTCATGTACTTTCCTACTTGTTGTATTCTCCTTACGTCTCCTATTGTTAGTGATGTTCTTTGGAATTCCGCGTTATGAATCATGAATTGTCACTCGGTCATGTATGGTCACTCATGTTTAGCTGTCTGCCTTGCGGAGGTCATGAGAACAGTGTTTAGATTGAATGACGTATGGAAGAGGGTCATGTGGACAAAACAGGTTTTACAGAGACTGCTCTAGAAGGGAGGCAGTGCTCTTGGCGATTAGTATAAAAGAGAAGGAAATCTCGCGGTCCTGTATTTCTTTCTCTTTCTTCTTTACGCAGTATCTTAAGTATACACCTTCGGAATAAAGAGTTATTCCCACAAACCTTCAGCACATCGTTGCTTCGCTCAATGCGCATCTCTTGAGTCCTCTACAGAGTTGTGTATCTTCTTCTATCCTGATTTACC